>JBCAUA010403581.1:0-18065 GCA_038406235.1 Peronia verruculata | reverse complement strand
ATATACATACATATATATATATACATATATACATATATACATACTCATGTATATATGATATATATTTAACTGTTGTGTTACACAGTTATACATACATATACATACATATATATATATATACATATATACATATATACATACTCATGTATATATGATATATATTTAACTGTTGTGTTACACACAGTGTTTACGCACAGTGAGTAGCTTATCATTTTTTTTTCACTATTTGCTACCGTTTTAGGAAAACATTACATGTCTAAGAAAATGTATTTAGGTATGATCAGGTTTTAGGAATTTCCCAGGAACAGTTCAAAATTGTAGCCTGTAGTATTGGTGTTACAGAAACTTATTACAATTATTGTACAATTCTTTTCTTTGATCGAAAAAACATGTTTCTTGCAGGGAAAGATAAGCCCTGCCCTGGCAGCAGCAACAACAGTTGTAACATTTTCCATTTCTACGATTGCTTTAACAAATTTTAATAATGAATTTTTTTTAAAAAGTATGATATATAATAATATAGTTTTTTTTTTTCCTGGAAAGCATCTGAAGTGGACGTCTGTTTGAACTGCATAATATCCGATTATCACGCTCGGTCACATTTCGCGCCATCAAAAATTTAACTTTAACAAGTAAACTTGGAGGCAAACGCTTAAACGGCAGATGTGCGGCTTGAACACGAGACAGTGTGAATAGGGGACGCTAATCCCATTTCTTTTGTTGAAGTGAAATAATTACACAGTTGTGTCCCTTGCTGCACATTTCGTTTCGGTTATGGTTTTTATATCAATCTCCTGTAGTAGTGGTTATCTCAGCCGTCCACAACCGTGGTAAATAAATAACATAACACTACTGAGTTATGTGATCAAATCAAAGCGGTTTCTTAAATTTCATTTCGTCCATTGATTCTAGACTAATGTACAAAGTCTGTCCGCCTGGATTCTGGGACAAATGAATCAGCTGTGATAAACGTACCTTCTTTTATAGGCAATAATAACTAACAAGTTCGGGATGTTTTAAATAGAATAAATAAGTAAATTAAATAAATGAATAAATTAAATATATAAATAAATAAAAACTTACAGGGTCTGCTTCTTAACATATTGACCAGCATAACAACTGTCACCATTGCTACATATTGTTACTATGATCACTGTCACAAAGGGATTCACCCCTCACTGAAGTCAAATGGAGAGTTAGCTCAGCCTTTTGTATTCATACAGCTCAAATTTAAAAAAAAAGAAAGAAAGGCACAAACACTGAGGATCAAGACATGTATGATTTATTGATTGATAGACTGACTGAAATGATTACATTTGAAATTTTTTTTTAAAAATCATAATAAAAACAAAAATAATCAATGAAAAAAAAAAGAACCAAGAAAATCTTTACACTGCCAGTAAACTTTGAAACTATTGGGCTGAATAAACTCCTCTGGGATAAAGTAAACGTGGCATAAATCAGTTTATTTCATTTCATCTGCATACAAATAGTATAGTAATAACTGAGGTAAAGACTTGACCAGAACTGGACCTAAGAGTATTTTGCTCCCTTTTATTGTGACAACACAATATCTGGTTCAGCTTTACATAGGAAAATATTTCCAGATTCATGTAATAATTAAAAAAAAAAAAAAGCAAATAGCCTACTTTCAACATTAATATTTAGACATTTTGTTAAAAATACATTTTCAACATTTGAAACTATTCATCGTGACGTTTGTCAACAATTGTCTACAGTATGAAAATCGTGCCGAACACAACCAAACATGATCACTGGACAGTTCTAAACTTTCACGAGTTCAATAGCTCACATTTTATCAGATGTAAAAGTTTTTGTCACCAGCGTAAGACTGGTACACAAACACAAAGAATACATGCTGACTAATCCTCCAAATTAAGATCCCTGGGCTTGCAAACAATATGAAAATATGGTAGACAAGAACTCTCTCGTCATAAAGTTTGACCATGTACGCACACACAATGGATAAATAGCTTGTGTAAGCATATAGAAATATAGATAGTCTGGATTGCCTCAATTGCTTGTGGAGTCAACAAAATTACAACACATGTACATCACCAGTATTGCCATAGACATGTAATTCGGCTTTTTCCTTTAGGACAATTAACACTAACTTCTTCTATCAATTTCCATCTAAATTAATCCATTATAAAACTTTCTATGTTAGTCCTTGAGGGCTCGATTGTTGTAAGTGCCAAAATTCACAAAAAGTAGTTTATGACATTGTCAGCATTCAGGATCAAGTACAATTGTCATAGATTAAGTCTTAACTTGAAACAATGGCCGTTTCCTCAAAACAAATGGCACTTAAAACAATGAGACTTCCCAGGATCAACAAAAGCTGAGTATCAAAGGGGCAAATGACAAATTTAGTTCAGAAATCATCAGCTCAGTACTTTGTTGCCCTATCTCCACTTTTTCGCTATATGGAGATACAATGTATGTGATAGAAAAGAGGGAGAGCAAATCTACCATAGAATGGAATCATTTCACCAATCACTTGTCCAAACAGGCAGATTGTTGAAATCAGTTTGTCCTATGTCCTATGTGTAAAAAGAGTTACTAAACACACCACAAAAATTTTCTTTAAATTAGAAAAATGGAGACAGAGCGACAGAGAACTCAGCTCAAGAAATGATTCCAATACAGGAGATCTATGAGAGTGTGACAGCAGGTCGTCTTCCTTTGCCCATTGTCTCCATCATAGCAGTCAACGTTTTCTATATTGATATTTTCCTTTCTCTCCTAACAGGAGATTTTTTTTTTTTAGTTTAAGTTATCTTTTGTCAGATTATGAACTTATAATATGATCCACGACACACACACAAAAAAAAAAAATCCCAACAGATTTTAAAATCTCTTCAAAGTTTTGACGGTGATGATGTAAATGAGCGACAAAGGCGTAAGACCATCTATCACGGTCTCATCTGCAAATAATCATCAAGACATGGATGCACTTTTTTAGGATCATCAATACAAAATTGCTGGGGTTTCAAGGTGAAATACTTATTTGATCTCTTTTGTCTCTCCGATCTTTTGGGAGATGGAAGGCAATCAATCAAAGTGATTCCTATTGTATTGCCCTAACAAAGTGTGAAACTCTTCTGCAATTTTTGCTTCTCTGAAAAAAAGATGCATACATGATCACTGCTCACATTTTTTTTTTTAAATACATCTATCATTCCATCACTTGCAACTCATTCAAGTTTTTTCTTGCATTTTTTTTTTTCATTTTAAAACTGCCCAAATGCGAAAAGATCTTTGATAAATCTCAGGTTACTGAATCAAATTTAAATGCTAAATCCATGCTATCAGACAACTTCAAATATATTCTGGCTCCACAGCTTTCATAACCTAGATATAAATAAAGGGCTCCGTTCACCACAACAGCTAACAAATGACTCCTCAAAACATATTTTGGCCAAAACAAAATGAAAGGAAAAAAAAAAGTTTCAGCAAGAAGTGTGCAGATGTTGAGATCGATTTCTGTATGGGACCAGATATTTGCCACAATGAAACATGAACCTTACTCCACTTATTGGATCTGATTCATTCATTTGTGCACTGATTACTGTCAGCCACACACAAATCACCTTAACCCCTAACATGTCAAATCAGATTGCTACAAGGCCTATTTTTTTATAATGATGTTCATGTGCAATAACTCATCCTCCTCCAAAAGGTAGTTGATATGAGAGAGTTGCTAATAAGTAATGCTGGTCAAACCACTATATAACTGCGGGCTGACTGTGAATGTAACATGTAAAAGGAATCCAAAGCACTAAATGTAAGTGATGGATATCACCATACTGCAAAGTCAAATGCAGCACACTGACAGGGAGAGAATACTAAAACAATCCAAATCGAATCAAAAGTATACCTATGTCTAACACTTGGAAAATACCTTACAGGCAGAGAACAAGAAATCTCTGAGTAGCTTTGCACCTTCACATTTCTAGGATTTTTTTCCTTGTCAAATCTGATGATTTATGTCAACCACTTGGTTGTGCAATTATTAATTGGTCAAAACCATTCTACTCCTAACAAGATATGTTTTACCATTTTCTGCAGGTATTTGTACCTGTCTTAACTGTGCACAGTACATCAGCATATGTCAAAAAAAGATCAACCCAAAGTCCAGTCTCCATAATGGAGATGAATATTCCACCCACGATCATATTTTCATTTCACATGAGAAAACATCCTGCTTTCATTTATTTTCTTGTGTGTGCTTTTTCACACGAAACTGATCCTAGCAACAATAATCACATAATTTTCCTGCTACAAAATGAATGTATCAGCTATGTCCACATAAAAAAACTTGTGAACTCATGCAGATATTCATCAATATTACCATTAACAACCAAGGTCCATAATAAAGGCCAGGAAAAATTTTCCGGTTACGCTCACCATAATACGTCTTCCACCTCACAAATTAATATGTATGAGAGTATAGAAAAACATAATTGACAGAAAAGAAAGATATGTCAATTATGTAAAGTTCCCAGATAGCATATGTGTATGTGTATGTATTATAGTATGATCATCTGCAAATGAAAACAAAGAACAACAAACAAACAAACAATTTTACAAAAACAGGTCAATTTAAAATTATTATGATAATAATTTCTTTCATATATATACATGCCATAATGGACTTGGTATAGTTTGTTACATCTTCGAATGACAATATGTATGTCCCATGAAAAAAATGGGACAGAACATAGCGGAGAAACACTGGATTTGTATGTGAGATCAAGTGGAATTATAACTTACTTCCTCATTGGGCTGTCAGCTGCAGGGAATAGAACAGTTCACAACAATATCTCAGTCTGTGGTGAACAGGGCACAAGTGTTGGTATGTCACCATGACAACACAGTTCCTCAAGTCATCTTGGCTCAGTTTGGAGCTGACAACGCTGGTCAATGTATGAGAACTGGACATGACAGCAGGGGACAGACCAACACCACAGTGTCTATCATCCATCACCCACTGTACTGTCTAGGGATTACTCAAACGTAACTCTGATCTTAACCCTACCTGACTAAACCTAATTTGATATTTATATAATAAGATCTATGGTACCCATGGCGTACAGAGCCTATGGATGAGCTACCAATTATGGTATCTATGGATCTGTGAGTGTTAGATAAACACTAACAATGCTTATGCATCCAATTCCCTATGAATCTGCTAGCAAAAGGTGGTTACTAAGGTGTCTATGAATCCATTTTCACACAATACTGATGAAAAAAAGTGAAAGCTCATCTCAGATAAGAAATAGGCAAAGCTGAATTTTTTCATTTCATCTGATTCACATCTTTGACACAGACAAAATGAGTTAATTGACCCTGTTCTCAAAACCACCAAGCATGACTGAGGCTACCGAGCGACATGCCGGTATGTGTAACGGTGCTCAGTTAAACAAGTCTATCTGACTCAAGAAGTCCCACTTGTCACAGGTACAAGAAGACAAGATATGTACAAACTGATTATTCTGGAATAAAAAATATGATGTGATGATGATAAAGCTGACAAAAGATGTTATAATAACATATACATTATATTTTCATATAGCAGAATCTGATTAAGATGGGTTTTTTTGTTTTTTTTCAAATAATCAAATAAAATTGCTTTTAAAAACCACAACAATGAGCCCATGGCTACAGTTTATAAGTAAGAGTATCATAATTTGCTGCAATTTGAACATTATACATAATGTCTCTACTGCAACAATACATAATAAGAGTGTAGCTATATTAGCACTATGTTTTCACTTCAGAAAATTTCTTCAAACTTCTGATATTGAGAAATGATTTTCTCCTACAAGAGAGGGGGAGAGAAAAAGCACTGACAAGTTCTCTGATATATTATTACATTCTCTGTATAAAAAGTTCAATTTTCCTAATGCCCATTAAAACTCTCTCCTTGCAATATGTGCATACCAACATGAACTTATATCAATTCTTCTCCAAAAAGCAAAACGAAGTGAAAAAGGCACATCAAGTAAAAAAACTGAACACACTCAATGGTTTTCTCTCTTAAATGCAATCTACAAACTGTTCTATCCACTAGGAATAAAGTTCAAAATACGAACCAAAAAAAAATAATACCCACATTTTTCAAAAGTCAGTGAAGAAAACAAAAACTGAAGCAAATTTGCACCATTTTTTTACCCGATAAAGTTCAGTTAGAGAACACTTCAATCTTTAATTTCATTTTTTTTTATATATGAATTCATTTCTCCTGTAATTTGAGTATTTATATAGCATATATTTAGCACTGTGATTTCTGCTGCTAAAATGAGTGTGGTATAAAAGAAGTTTCATCTACTATAAATGTTTTTTTGTTTTCACACACACGTCACGTTCCTCGCTCATTTTCACACATTTTTTTCTGACTCTCATATCCCTGGTAAAAATTCACTCACATCAGTTGAAATGAAAGAAATTGATCTTGCTACATTAAAAATGTTTGAAGACATTTATAAATATTCCTGTCAGTATGGCTCAAATGATCTAAATCATTTCTACAATACATATAAGGATACTCTACTGGAATGGCTAAGTGACCACAGACAACATTGCTCAAAACTGATATTTCCAAATGAAAACATTATTTACTTCCCAAAACTTACATTTAATGACATTATCAGTTATCATTGATGGCTCAAAACCTTACACAGCATAGCCAAATATTGGGGTGGCAGTTCAATATAATTACCAGCCCACACAGAGTTGGTATTGACAAGACAAAGCTCACTGTGTTTATCCTTAGGTTTATTAGTGCTGTGTGACAGTGAAGGGGTTGAGGCATTTCAATAGTAAATTTTCCAGGCTAGTAGATATACATGTACATCTTCTCAAACTCGCTAAAGCCTGTGAACTTACAATATGAAAAGAATAAGTCAATCAGCAACCAGTTTCAACTGAAAGCAGAAAACATCTGGTATTGTGTACGATGAATTATCAAAACAACTGAAAACTGAACTGACCAGCAGCTTTTTGAAAGTGAAAGCTTAGCCACTAGAGAGCCGACTGTGCACTGATGATGAGAGAGCAATGAAAAGGCAAACATTAAATATGCCTAGACTGAGATATATGCAGGATTTACAACAGACAGGCGTCAAAATTGTATACGTTCTTGTCTCCAACTCAAATTTATCCTTAGGCAAGTCATTAACTTTAAAACAAAAATACATATATAAAACCTGAGACAAATAAACTGTAATCTCATATGTATACAACTGCTCACATTGTTGTGAGGGATATTTCTATGATCATGCCTCTAGGTACTCATAAACTGATCACTCCCATGCTTGTTTCCTGGTCCTAATAATGTGACTTGTGTGTCAATTCACTACATAAAAGAAAAATTCATTCTAAAGGAACCCTGTTGAGGTTTTACTCAAGTTAAACAAAGATTTTGACACAAAATTCCCGCTACCTTCGTAGACTGCATGTCTTTCTAAATTGTCATTCAGAAATAAATATTATTTTAAGACAAAATCTGTGTGCCATTCAGAGCTTCCATCACTCTACTCCACCTTGCTCATCACTTGACTACTGCACCTGGAGCTTGCAATGTCGACTTGTCTCTTTCTAACTGACTGGTACATGAAACAGAGCTCAACTATTCACATTCAGTCACAGTTTTGGTTGCAAGCGGAATGACTTTTGTTTTTTTTTTTCTAATTCTAACATGCAGTTCCAAAACCTGCTGAAGTGTCCCATTCCTGTAAGTTACATGGTTATCTACAAAACAAATTTACACCTGTTAGCAAAATGCAGCAGCACGGACATTTTACTGTAATGTATAGTATTTTCAAAATGAAAGGTATGACGACTAAACATATTGTATGTTGTTTGGAATTGATGTATTTCCAGGCTGGAATTTTCCCTCACACACTGATCTGTGTCCATGATGTGCACGTGGCAGAAGGTCTTGAGGACTGACGAGCATTCACAGATATCCACACCATGTAGGCAAATCCTGCATGAGCAATGTCAAATATCTCGATAATTCTAAAATGCCAAATATGACAAATGAGTTATATGATCATAAAGTCACTTACACAAGATCAAAATAAAATTATACATCTATTCACAGAATATATTTCACGGGTATAGAAATAAGAATGATAAAATTCTATATACTGAATATTTCACACTCGGTAGGCCAATGTTTTGTCTTTGGAAATGGAACAAAACACTTATTCCATGATTTAGTATATAAAGGGAATGGCAAAGAGAATATATCACCCAAGTTTGGATCAAAAGGAGATGACATGAGGATATGCACGTCAGTTCTACTGGACTTGATCACAGAACAATTACCAAACTGATGGGCTCAGATTAATTTGTTTTTGAAAATATTCCAATATCAGATCATTTTTGCTCTCTTTTAAAAATGCAAACACTTTTCTTTTACTTTCAAGTCAAATCCAACGTTCTATACTATATCATAGCTAAACAAATTCAGTTACAAAAACCCACACCGTTATTGAAGTGATCTTATCTCCAATGCCTTTTTAAAAAAATTAACTTATTCCCAACAGAACTTTCTTTTTGTTTTTGTTTGTTTTCTTGTTCTAGTTTGAGAGAACTGAGTGTAACGGAGGCCACTGAAATAAACAGTGGTTCCATTGTCCTTCCTTACAACATGAAAATACATGGCTGGCTTGGCACTATCTGTACAATGAAATTTACTATGTTGTCTAATTAAGGGAAATTAAGAGAATCGAATAAATGTGAAGTCAGTCACACAGAAAACTTGCTACTTGTACATAAAACCAGGTCCATGTCGGGAGTAATAAAATTAAACATAAAATTAAATGACAAAACGAAAACAGATTTCAATTTGTTCTAAAAAAAAACATATAAATGATTAAACAAGGCTACCATACTCTGATTCTGAAATCTGAAGCTCCAGTATATGAGACCATTGTCTATTTCAGCAAACGAGGGTATGGCGCGCTGTTAAGTTGAATGTGAGGAGAATGCAGATGAGCTGATGAGCAAAGTGAGACAAACGGTATAAGGCAGAGAGTTGACGATAATACAACCAGTTAGGATGTGACAAAACACATTGATGGGTTTTAATACGCTGGTGATATGCAAAATTATCACTGGAATTTGCAGAGAACAAAAACGTTATGGCAAGTTGGTATGAGGCTGGTACACAAGTAACAAATCATTAACAATTGAAGACATTATTACAAAACACGAACAAGCTACTCACAGATACATTTTCAGAATGGGAAAAAAGTAAATAACAAAAAAAATTGGCTTTTGTAAACAAAATGAAGGTCACATGTTCAAAGATATATTCATCTCATTGCACGTTCATAAGCCCTGAAAATCTGTATGTAACTTTTCAATCATAAGATTTCTGACAATGACAATGGACAATGTTATAGCAAAGACATACATGTTATGAGAATAATATAAAAAAAACAAATATCTCGTATCATTACAACTGATTTCACCTCTCGATAGTGTTAAGTTAACATGGAAACAGGATTTTCACAAAAATTCTTACTAACAACATTGCAAAAGTGATTTAACACACAAACAGATATGAACTGTAGCAGGTAATGTAGGCTGTAGCATTGTCTAATTTAATGAGACAACATCTATCCTTACAATGTTCAGATGTAAATGAAAAAGTCGCTGTTCCCTTGACTTAAGTCTGTGACTTGACACCGATGGCTTCCACAGTAAAAATAATTGTCGTACAACAGATGAAATGAGTCCAAATAAAAAATCAAAAAGATTTCACTCCAAAAACTTAAATTCTACTGATCCTGGCATCAAGGAGGTGAATTCTGAGTATCAATATCTGACAAGAGAAGAATCATTGCTGAGTAATTTTTTTTCACCAAAGTAAAATACAACTGTTTCTGTTTTCATCGATATCAACAACTCGTAGCGTCGGACTTTTACCTCAAGGTGGTCAATATAGTGGTCCACTGCAATCACATTTTCTATTGCGACCAATCAAATTGCATCCTTGGATTTGACTCAGAATAAAAATTGGATTAGACCTTTAATTTTAAATCTAGATTTTAGACTCTAAGAGGATGCAGTCCCACACTAGTGGCTTCGGGAAAGATATAAAGCCTAAGATCTAAAGTCAGGACTACAATAAGGGTAAGAGCCAAGGTGACATACAGGCTTTTACAATAGGTATCATGGAATATTTACCAACAATACTTAGACCACCTGGTAGCAAAAGCTTTGTCCTACAAATCTGACACCTACTTATTTCATCTGATCCTGTGACAAGTTTTGATCAACTGTGCGAAGGATATAAAGCTTATTTCCTCAATAGTTCATATTCAACTAAGCACAGACCTGGAAATCCCAGATGGAGTGTTTGCTAAAGATAGAGAACTCACTGATGTTTGTTACCGCTCCACCACGAGATCCGAGAACATTATTGTCACCGGTCCTGGTGCATTTTTATATGTTTTTCTGTGTCAATGGTAGTGAACAGTTTGGAGAGTTTTTACCCACCGACTAACATTAAACGGGGATTTTCCCTTAGTTGGCACAAATCTATACCAAAGTGCCAATGAATTACAGAATGGGAATATTATGAAACAATTTTGATGGGCAGCACATGAAATAGCTCTTGGTACAGGTCATAGGACAGCCATCAAATCATCAACATGCATGAAAGAAATCTACAACATAAAAGAACTGATTGTAACAGGATTTACTATCACAGCTTGAGACCCTTGAAACAGACTTCAAACATCTGCCACAAACAAAATGCTCCAATTTAATTAATTCTCAAATATCCAAGCTCCTACTTTCACCAGTTTTTCTAATTCATGTCTCAGAATCGGCACAATATCTTGTCTCAACAGCTAGTATAAACAGTTTTCCTCTACCACTACTTTCACACTGTGCAAAAAGATGTATGCCCCCTGAGAGTAGAATCGCATGGAGTTTTGTTCCAATCATTAAGAATTATTATTTTTTAAAAATATCATTGACAAATATGTACATTCATACACTACTTTCATTTAATCTGGTTTTATGTACCTTGAAAAATTTTCATAAAATTTTATTTTTGGCAGTGTTGTTTGTTGCTGTAAATTATCTATTTAGTTTTGTTTCTTCTCAGTTCATTTTGTGGGATTGCATATTATTTCGTTTTTTTTTTTTCCTCAAGGTGACTGAAACAGCTTAAGCATTGCTGCAAAAATAGCAGAGTTTCAGTTGTAAAGCAGATAATTTAAAACTCACAGCACAATTGTTGGAAACTTCAGCTTTAAAACACACACAAAAAAAAAAAAATCCTTAGAACTTCACAGAAATATCACTTCTATGCACGTGTTGAAAGTCTGTCAACCGTTGTCTACGAGAAAAAATCTGGGTAGATTTATCTCTCTGTCGTCACAATGAGCAATAATGTTACAAAATATAAAAATAGGGAGAAAATCATTTTGTGAGATCAAAACCAGCAACTCTGTTGAAAATATTCCATCTATATTCCTTTTTATCTCACAATCATCTCAAGTTCTTGAGCCACAAACTTTGTATTCCACAAAATATACACAAGAAATGGATTACAATCTCTCACAAACTTAGTTTCTGCCTTCAAAATGGATGCAGAAAATGTAGCTATCATTACAAATGCCAATACATATATACTAAATGTTATAGCAATGACTAAAACAATTTTTTAAAAATTTACAAACTCACTCTCTTCATAGCAATCAATCATTTCTGCTTAAGTAGATTGCTCATAAATTTATATGATTTTATAATTTGGACATTAAAATTCATTTATGTCAGAACATTTGTTAAAAATCCTTTTTGCTCAGTTACCCCACACCTTGCTGTAACTGATTGCATTTTCTCAGAGAATAAAAGATATCTACCTCAATTGTTACTCAAACAAACATCATTTTTCTTTCATAGTTTTCAGGCCAGCAAGATATGATTTGATATAAAATTATTGAAAAAAAAAAATCACTCGACTAAAAAAAAAAAAAATCAAACAGACAAACAAACACACAATAATCACAGCAAAGGCCTGAGGAAAGGTTGGACTGAAGAAAACTGAGCACCCAGAAAGCAAAAAAAACACATCATTAATGCCACACAGGCAAGCTAACATAAGACGAGGCTTTTCACACCCACAGGTGGTAGTGATGAGGCAGCTAGGAGGTATGGGGTCTTGTTAACTGTCACTGTCAGTCTCTGCTAGCATCTGAGGCAGCTCTTGTTTCATCTTGAAGTAGGCTCGGAATCGTGCAAGCGCATACTCCTGGAGAGCAGAACAATTGACACCATGAGAATCAGTCAAACATTTTGGCATAAGAATAAGGTCACTGTGGCCTAGCACAAAGCAGGATAAGACACTGCTAACATTCAAAATATCAACTATGACAAATATAACTGCATGGACAGAATGACATAGATAATGTAATAAATATAATATATATAGTATAACTGATAATTTACAATCAGGTAAAGCCGGGAAAAAACTGGAAGCTGCAAGAAAGAGACAAAATCATAATGGTCTGAAATTTCATTTAAAAAAAAAAAAAAAAGAAAAATACATGTGTCTAATTTACTTTCAACTTCCATACTTGAAAAACTGCATTTTGATCAATCGGAGACAAAAGGCAAACCGCTGTCAAAAATACTCATCAAGCATTTTACGTCCAAGAATATCACAGCTGCTCTAGGGCAAGCGGAAATGCATATCATATGGGTAAAGGTAAAAACTGGCAACGGTGGAAAGAAAATGTGTTTGCTGAAAATTGTTGCTGGCATCTACTCTTTCTCATGTTTAAATGTTGAGATTTCTCTGACATGCATTGGCTACATGCAGAATTGGGGGGGGGGGGTCTGTTGTTTTTGGTTTCTTCTATCTCCATCTGTCTATTCCTATTATAGTGTTTGAATGTAACAAGAGAAGACTAGACATCAGATTTAAACCTTCCTAAAGAGAAGTCAAAATTCAAGAATTGGACAGCCACTGCTTATCTATCTATCTCCACTTTTTTTTCTTTTTTCTTTTTTTCTGTTTATATGTATGTGATAAGACTTAAAAGGAAGATTCAATATGAGATTTCTTCTATCCAGATATTAAAGAACTGATCTATACTCAGGCACCTCTGTATCCTTAGAGAATTTCCTTTTCAACTCAACAGTGCTATCTCAATCTTGAGACAGATCATCTGACACAACTGCATAAGTTTGAAAACCACCCATCTACTCCCTCAAAGAACAAGATTTGGACTCTAACACTGAGGTGGAATCAATTACAAACATTCTTCCTAGATAATACAAAATCACTTTGGTCACGTTCTGCCAGATTGCTGGACTAAAACCTGTCACTAAATACTCTCAATATCCCTTACTGGATAGCCCTAATATTTCTCACTAGATAGTTGTAATACTTCTAGCTAAGCAGCCCTAATAGCTTTTACTGAAAAACCCTAATACCTCTTGTCAAATCGCCTTAACGTTTATCGCTAGACAGCCATAATACCTGTTACTGACTAGCCTCAATACTTTTTACTGAATCACCTTAATATTTCTCATTTCATAGCCCAAATACCTCTTACTGATTAAACCTTAATATTTTTCATGGAGTAGCCTGAATACTTCTGACTGATTAACACTCTTGTTGAACAGCCCGGACACCTCTTACTGGATAGCCTTCTCTTGGCCGTGGTTGAAGACAGATACTAACTCACACATTTCCTCCATGTAACACTGAGACATGTAAATAACTCTTTTGTATAACATAAACAGCTGTTCGCTCTCTCCTCTAAAGAAAACCATTCTAGTTGTTATACTGCTGTCTTAGATATAAACAAAATAAAGAAAAATAAAAACAATGCACTAACATAACACAACCGTGATGTTAATCAGTGGCATCACTGAAATATAGCGAGGTATTAAGTTCTTCAATGTTCAAGAAGAGAACGTCATTTTCAAATAAATTTATGTCTTTTAAATGATCAGACACCACCAGTTTGAAATAACTGTTTTTCTCGTCTCTTTGTGATTAGCAGACCTTGAGAAAGGTGTGCATCCTGGAGGTGATTTGTTTCATTATAACAGACAATTTTAGTCTTTTTTGACAGAACTTGGCACATTCAAAAAAAGAGGAAAACAGCGGGGGAAAAAACTATGACTGACTACAACAGTTGCACTGCATTGCTATCATCTCCGACTTTAGCAACTCTGAAATGGCTACACTTGCAACCTATCTCCTCTGCTAACTATCAAGCAAACTTGAAGAAATTTTGTTAATTTGTTGTTTGGTATATTGTCTAAAACAAAAAATATTCATTATCTGTAGCTCTTCAAGTGGAAAAGAATAATTTGGGGGAATTTTTGAAAATGTTATGATGTCACATTTTAATCTTTTTTCAAAAGAAAAACCAATTTTTCTCAAAAAAGTGCAAACATAACAAAACGTGTATGCACAGGCTTTGTTGACTTTACAAAAACGATGTAATCCACGCCTATGTATGGCTTCCATGTCTTTCGTTGTCAGAAACAACAGTGACCTGGTCTTTAGCTATGACAGATGGTTCTCAACTGTTCTCTAGAGCTTTGGAAATAATACAGAATATCTTTCTTCCTCGGAGGTCAAAGTTTATTTCAGAGGTGAAAGCTTACAATGATACTCTTGGTCACTGTGGGTCAAGTTTGTCTTAAAGTGTCAGCCAATGTTCACCCCTGGCACTGGAGCTCATCATATTGTTAGACAGACATAATCAAGTGTTTTTTGGATCCTTTGCTTGTATCCAGTAAAATTATCTACAATTGAAAATAGCAGTGAAAGGAAGCCAAGACCTGGTTGACACCAGGCCTGTCATTCTATGAGTCAGTATGGGTTAAACATGTTAGAATGGACATACCCAATTTTTTTTTCAGAAAAGGCAGAACTATTTCTGAGTTTTACAACAAAACAAAACCCAAAAGAGAATTGTTTGTTTGTTGCAAGAATCACATAACAAAACTGAATAAAAAATTTAACACTTTCAAAGGTTTTTTTATTCCTTAACCCCTTCGTCTTCTTTATGACATACCTGGCACATTATGAAAATGGGTCATGCCATACCAGGTACAGCATGGAAATCGCCAACACCACGGTTCCCCGATCCCTATCTGCCATACCATATATATATCATGATACATGCCACTACAATGGTCCTGTATGGACAGATAGCCACAAGTACTGAGTGAACTCAGATTCAGCAATGAAAACTATGGATTCCAATACTTTAAATTTCTTTGGTGTGTGGTTTCTTTATTGCTGCACTACAGTCAACCTCTACATACTGCTGAAGTCAGAATGTAAACAATTGACAAGCAGATGTCTACGATAGCACCAAAATGTCAGAGAAATGCCGTCGTGAATGCTTTTTTTTTTATCTAAATACATACATGAGTGCTTCGCTGGGTGTGGAAATATCGTGCCAAATGACTATAAATGTCACATGACCCTGATGATTCTGGGTCAGAATATGTGAGTGAGCCAGAGTCAGGCTATGAGATATCGTGATCAAGTAATGAAGATAATCAGCCTGGCCCCTTGTCCTCAACAGATATACATTCAGGTCTGAATCTAAGTGAGGACTCTGATCTAGGCCTACTAGACAAGTGTACAGGGGGTAAGAGAAAAGCAGTGAAGAGAGGAGGGTTTCCAGCAAAGAAATCCAAGCCTAGGCCTGCCTTACACAGCCCGTGTGAAGATATGACCCTGAAAAAGCCTACTGTGCTGACACAATGGCTAGCCAAAATCAATCAGGGGAATGAAAATCCTGTCGCAACAATGGGGTTAAAGAGAAATCCAAATATAGATATAAGTATGAGCATAACAAGAGATAATTCTCTAAACCGTGGAGGTTGAAATGGTCTCAGCCCCGAAAAAACTTTCAGTCACAGCAAGAAATGTCAAAATGACCCCTTTCAATTACAATGTCTGCCATAACAGCCTGATTATCCTGCAATGGCCTGAACTTAATAAATTTACAATGTATGTAAATAAAACTGTTTAACAAGCAAGGTACAGATCCTTCACACAGAGTTTCTCCCAAACAGGAGGCTGTAAATTCTCTCACTTATCTCTCTCACTTATCTCTCTCACTTATCTCTCTCACTTATCCACCAAACTGAAGAATGAACTTCCTCATGAATTTTTACCATCCCCAACAGGGAGATAATCCATCACCTTTTTGCATGCTGTAAACTGGATATTTGACTTGCGACCAGGGCAAATGAGTCAGAAGTTGCCCCAGGCAATGAAGATAAACGGCTGTTTTTGGTGGTTTTTAACTACTTTCCCACTAATATACTAATCTTTTTTTTTTTTTCATAAAACGTAAATTTAGCCATTTTTTAATTTGAAAAAAAAAGAAAAGAAATATTTTGGTATCATAGTTGGAAAATAATGAAAAAAAAGTAAAAAACAGCTGTGAGTTGAACTCACCTGGCGCGACTTGCGACTCATTTGCCCTGGGCGCAAGACATTTTGTCCCCATAAACCACAACAAAAAAAAAAAAAACCCAAACGTAAGAATTAAACATTCCAATTTGTTATTGTGCCACACAACTACAAATGTCACATGACCAGGTGAAGAAGAACAGATGTCTAAAAAGACTCCTATCAGGATAATCAATTTTACTGACTATAGGGAAATAGTCAACAATGGATATTTGATATGGATAAGTTGTAACTATATAACTTTTTGACCAAAGTAAAACATAATTCTCCTTACCACTGAACCAAATGATTCTGTATATGAAAAATTTGACATCTGGTGCATTTCACCTGGTCTAGTTTGTCACAAGACAAATAAAAATATTAATGCCAGTCAAATAAATTTCAGTCAAAGTTTTATCTGAAGGCAGCACCACTGCTAACCATCGCTTGATTTCATACATACATGAACATTTTTTCTCTCACTTGTTAGTCAAGCTTTAGTTCTAAGAGTTCAGTCTGATAAGAGGCACTAAAAAAGTTGCAGCCCCAAACATTTGGCCGATGGCAGAATTACTGGCAGCTGTGTTAAGACACATTCATTCAGCGAATGCCACCGCACCGGATAGTTGTATCTCAAAGCTTCAATATCATGACGCAGGGAATAGCAACCATGGCTTGTTAATTGTTCATTACAGAAGCAGGGCACTATGCTTGAGAATGACTGAATACAAAAAAAAATTAATTAATTACATGAGAAGAAACTAGCATTAAAGTTAAGGCATCTGGAAGAATGACTATTTTGAAAAGCAAGAAAGCAAATTTTAGAACAGGAATGGTCGAGTGAAAATGAAGTGGTTGAAAGTCTCTGACAGAGATCACAACAATAGAACAACACAAAAGAGGCATGTAGGAACTAAAAGCTTCTGTGATAAATGATGGATCTTTTCCATGAATGAATGAAGTTATTTATTATTCCAAACCTCTGGTCCTGATGAACATGCTTGAATACTGTTACATATCAGTATTATCTTTGATCAGATCATGATATGAAAGTTCATATGAATGAAACGGGTCAGTTTACAAAAAAAAAGAGGAAAAGAAAAAAAGAAAAAAAAGGATGGACAGAAGGAGGGAACGAATTACACACGTGAAACTCACAGTGTAATCTATAGGTGGTTCAGGAGGCTGCACAGAGAAATAAATAACACTGTTGATACATGGGAAAGTCACAGCACAACCTGCTGGTCAAACAACAGCTAGAAACAGTCCTAGTCAAACACAGACTATAGGAGTTCAGTATTCATCTACATTTTCTGGCTCTTTACCAAAGTTTAACGAAAACTATCAGAGCACAAGTCAATTAAGAGTTCATATTCAACTAAGCAAAAACCTGGAAATCCCAGGCGGAGTATTTGTACCACCTGCTCAAAACACAACACTCACAGATGTCTGTTTCCACTTCCCCGTGACATCTGAGAGCAATGAGGCATTTTTTCAGTCAGCTAGATTACTTCCCTTTGCCAAGTACAAGAGGTGTAGGACAAGCATTGCAAAGAAGGAAAAAATCACTTTTTCT
>JBCAUA010403470.1:0-18066 GCA_038406235.1 Peronia verruculata | reverse complement strand
TTTTGCTCTCACTGAATGCTACCATTAGATCACTTATATTGTTATATATTTATATAGTCACTGCTGCCCCGTCATCATCAGCCGGCCTGACCTAATGACAGTGATCTCAGTCCCTGTGGTTAGAGGGATGACAGCTTGCATTTTCCATGGAGATTCTGTAGCAAGAACGTAAATACACCCCTATGTGAAGTGGTTTCATCCAAGCAATTACATCAGGTTATGAGCAAATCTGTAATGGGGAATGATCTGTGTGACGAGGGGTGATAAAATTGACCCCCATATGAAATTGATGTCTTTATGAGTACAATTCCTTCTCCTACCATTGGTTCATTGCACATATCATTATGTGAAGAAAAAGTGGAGTAAGGGAGGGATTAGAAAGAAACAATGGACTGTAAGATGGTCTGATGTGGGCCTGCACTATGTCACTTCAAAGCCAAGGCGAAGTCAAAACAAACACCGTGAGACTCAAATTGATAGGGCCTATGGCTTTACTTGTTGGCCTCGAGATGTGCAGCCTCATGATAAGAGATGTGAGGAAAGTCGTGACCTCAAATGGTAATGGCGTAGAGAGCGGACGAAAAGAACCGCAGAACCTCAAACCCTCTTATTTTGCAAAATAAACACGTTAACAGTGATGTTTTCTCAAAAATAACACCGCTAACATGTTTTTGGTTACTAGAAGTTTATTATCACATAGGTTGTCCGTGATGTTGCACTACCCCTTTAAATCTGGTGTGATAGGAAGCCTTTGGTCAGTTGTCTTTGATGGAGAGGGAGAAAGGGCTGGTGAAAAGGATGAACAGCAGGAATTAGCAAAAGAAACTGCAAATAAGAAAACAAATCAACAAAAATGAAAACATACTATGAAGCTCTGTAGGCCATGCTCATCTTGCTCAACAGTGATCACCAATACCGATCATTACCAACTGCAAAAGGCATTGCATTTGACCAGTCCTACAATTTACCTTTGCCACACATAAGAGATGTTGAACATGCAGTGTAAATAAGAATTAAATAACTTTCTTCCCTGTCTTAGAGAAATCTATCACAAAAATATTACCAAAATTATACCCCAAGAAGAAAACATTAACAACAAGTAATGGAACCTGTGAAGCTCAATGCTACATGTTTATGGAGTGAGAAAATAAAGTGGATGGAAGGTGGTTTCCAAGCTGTCTATCTGGGAATTATCATAAACAAATTAGTCACATCTCAGAATCTATGTCAGAGGTAGTCATCAAAACTACAATTCAGCTGATACAGGATAAGTTGCTCTGTAAGGTACCACATCACTCTCAATTTCAAAATTTTTATTCAGTATCCATTTCTCAAGTACACAGATACATCAAAAACAGACAGAACAACCCGCAAAAATAATTTATCATTGACTGGACCACAATTTTAACATATTTAATAGGATATATTATGTCGAGCATCCTGGAGAAATATGTAAAATGAGTTGCATGTTACTTTGCAAAGCAACTTTGATGAAAAAACTGATTTTTATTGACCCTTGGGTCACAGAAATTTACTTTTGAATGGGACAGTCTTGGCGCAAAAGAGTCACACACAATCATTTCTTTCACTAATGTAAACATACTAGGATGGGTACATGTTGGCTTGTGCATAGTGGGCAGGAACTGAGTACTGGCAGAAGGATAGCAGTGGCTGTTGCAAGCAAGTTTGATTGTGTCTTTGGCCCAAAATTATTTCAAAATTGGTGTAGCAGTGAAGCAGTTAATACTTTTCTATTCACTTGATCAATATGCATTGTCCTATCATATGGCTGTTAAAAGGCTTTGTTTTAGCAGGTGACAACATATGGACCAGCCATAGTTCACTGGATTGTTCTCCAGTGTCAGAGGGTAGTAAAACTGATGTACCAAATTCTATGTCCTGTTTCTGAAAATAGCTCCAGCCCTCTTAAAGTTCCGTTTATTATCAAGTCTCATAATCTTTACCAGTGGCAGCCTGGCTTCTTTGATCCTCTGAGAAAATATAAAGATAAACCATTGCATTCTTCTGCATGGATAGGACAAAACAGGACATAGTAGTTCACCAATTTTTTGCAAACCTATAGTGTATCAAAGAAAAATATTAAGAATTTGAGGTGGAAGATCACAAACATTAACAACATCCAAACACAGAGGATTTGAAAGTATCGAACATTCAAAAGAAGAAAAAAAAATCTACTTTGAATTCTGGTCTGGACTGCAGAAGACTTAGAAATCACAGAGTTGATTAAGGTAATAAACACCATTTATCCACACAACAATGTATCCACTATCCAACATGGATTACGATGTCTCTTCATTATGTAGAAAAGCCCTCATCTCCTCAGATACAGCACTTGGATGATCTGCAGAGTCTGGTGGCTGACAAGTACTGACAGCCGAGTCACTCCCCACCTCCAAGCTAAAAGTGGAAAGAGGGATAACTTCAGGTACATTCTGATTAGCATGGGAGTTATCCCTCCTACTTTCATTACTCAGCAGCCTGGAGCTTTCTGATGCATCAAAAATGTCATCTTCTTCATCATCGTCATCATCGCCAACATTGATGCCACCACCACCATTAGTGACTGTGTCGTGGAAAGAGGAGGCATTTGCATTGCCACTGTCTGAGGGCACTGCTTCATTGGCCAGTCGCTGGGCTCGACGTGCCAGTTTCCAGTTGCGGGCAGCCTCTTTCTTTTCATCATTGTAACAAAATATGTACTCCAGTGTTTCATAGATAGCCATCAGCAGGCAGAACGTACCAGTTAGAAGGAGAATCTGCAAAAGTGATAAAAATAAAATCATTCAGCTTTATCCAAGATCAATGTGAAATATGACAACAGCTCCTTTCAATCATTTTTTACATCACAATTTATAAGTTCTAAAATTCTTTCATGTCAATTTGTTAAGCTACCTGTACCAGTGGCTGAGGCTTTCTGTGAGTCCTTGCATTATGCATTTGTCTTTTAGTCAATGGAATACTCAAATGTGCCGTCAGAAGTTGCTACACATATTTGGGATGTGCTGGCTAATTAACAACAAAACGAGCGTCATATGGCAAAATTAACGGAAACTGCACATTCAATGTTCTATCAAACGCTGCAGTGTACATATATATATGAGAAGTGCTGGACAAAGGAACAAACACTAACAACAGCACAGTAATATGTCTCGCACCCAGGGCAAATGAGTCAGAATTCGATCAGGGCGATTTCAAGTTATGGCCGTTTTTAACTATTTTCTGAATGAGATACCAATATTTTCTATTTGTATTCCACAAAATGAAAATTCAACCTTTTCTATCCTGAAAAGAAAAATCTGGTATCTGAGTTGGAACACAGTTAAAAACGGTGCTAACATGCGATCGGCCGGATCGACTTGCGACTCATTTGCTCTGGGCGCAAGACATAATGATCACCAGTACTACACAGTAGACCACAAGTGGTACTCACTTTCAATATCCTGTCAAAAAGCTCAGGATATACGTTTTCATATATGAGATGTGTTGGACAAATAATAAACAGTAATACCAACGATATGACACACCATGATGACCAATACTGCACAATAGAAAATTGAAATGTTTTGTTCAACACTGTGGCATACAGACTTCATACCTGTGAGGTGTCAGGTTGTTAACCCTTCTCTAACTACAACTTTTTGTTACAAAGAATGTCTTTATTCAGACTTTGATAGTTCTCAAGAACAACATCATATTAGTCACCTCAAACATGTCCCTATTGTAGTCAATTCTGCAGAACCCATTAGAACTTGTAACATATTGACAGTGTACATTTTAATACTGACAATAAAGCAAACTTTCATTCAAAGCCAATGAAGTGTAGCTGAACAGCAGGATGCTATGGATCTAGTTATTTGCATTATATGGACATATTATTTAGATAACTGGATCCACAGGGCTCATCAGACAAATTGTACATTTTTGCCATGCAGTAGCCACTAGCAGCCCGAAATACTGACAGTACTGATGTTGAAACCAAAAATCACAGGCCAGACTCCTATGATCACATTTCAAGCTTCATTAGAGTCCTTATAATAAGCCCAATGCTCATGCTATATTAGTGGTTCTTATCACTAGTTTTCTATCACAGACTAACAAACTTTGCAGTAGAGCGGGATGTTTATGGTACATCACATTTATTGTAATAACTCAAGATTAACAACAGCCAGTGTTCTGAAAAAAGTCTCTTGCTATTCCTGATACCTTGTTATTCCAGTGTGAAAATAAGTAATGGTGAACAGGTTGGTCAGTGTCATGAGAAAATAGCAATGTTTCATATAAAAATTTCCCATATCACAGTAACACAGTGAGTGGAGTACACACATCAAGTATCCCACCCTGAACACCTGGTACAAGGCCTATTGTACTCAGAAAATTATCCTTAATTACAGAGCAAACATAACACTACATTGTTGCAGTGGAAGCTATGAAAGTGAGCTGTGAGAGAGATTGATCACGAGGCACACAGTACTAGGAGCATGTAGGCATATAAACCAACAGCATGCAACAGGTCAGAAATTGTTTGCATCCATATAATCTCACTAACATGTTTTGATTTTCAGGTGTAATTATTCAAGTAATTTATTTTATGGCAAAACAAGATAAGTTGAAAAATTGTCATAATTCCCAACTTGTTTTTGTTGTGCGTGTTGTTAAGCATGAGGCTCCATTGCACATACTGAAAGTCTTAAAGCAAAACAGTAATAATAATATGCTTTGTGGACAGTCAGAAAAAGTCAAAAGCCACTAAACTCAATCACAGGAATTAGGAGTTGAATGCAATAACATGGTTTGAGATCGATGAATTTAAATTGTGCAGGTTTAGAGAACATTAATCTCTGAAAAAAGAAAAAATTGCTCTGATGGACAGATTATAAGTATTTTAAGATGCTGTGAGGTGAATATGTTGATTCATGTTCTACAAAATTCATGTTGCCAATTTTTCTTGTTTTCTAGCTGGTGCTTAAAGTTCATTCCCCATCTCTTTTTTCTATAGTGAAACTAGTTCACACTGTTTTCAAGAAATAAAAGTGTATTTATCAGAGTTACATGTTATAATAATAAATCAGCTTGCTGGAAAATTGTCATACAACTCATAATGACTTGCCGCCAGCCATGAGGTAAACTACCATCATCAATACCATTGTATCAGGATGCTTACTTTCAATGTTTTCTCAGACACTGTGACATGCTCTCTCTCATATTTGGGAGGTGCTGGGCAGGGCAGGCTGAAGTTTCGGTCAAGAAATTCTCCACTCATGGCTGACTTCAATATCTGTCGTCGCTTGGACAGCTCCTTTGATGTCATCGGAGTTCCAAACAATGTCAGTCGCCACTTTTTCAACTTGCCCTCCCCTGCAAAATGTAAGTAACAACTCACTAAAATATTTAACCACCAAAGTAACCATTTCTCTGTTATAGAACATAAATTCTGAAAAATTTACTGAGCTGGCCCTGAAATTCATCTATTACTGCAGTGCTACAGCAGAATTAGTTTTCTCATCAGCCAGAGATTTCAGTAGAAAATGACAAAATCTCTACCATAGGATGCTTTTTTTAGTTCCATAATTAATCTCCCCTAGTTTTACAATTCACAGGTGATCCATAGTGCTGATGTTATATGATTTCAACTTGACTATTTCCACCAGTCATCAAAAGAAAACTTTGAATCTATTTGTTTTTCTCTCTCTCTCTCATCATTTGTGTGTATGTTCTTATTAATTCTGCAATCTGTTTTCCTCTACTCTACTTTTTATATGACTCAGACGCTAGAATGTTAAAAAAAAAACAGAGAGAGTGCCTAGTTTTGGCACCTGCTTTCCAATCTCATTTCATTGCAAGATCAGATATCCCATGTATAGGACACCCACCAAACTTTTTCTCAGTGTCATGGTCAAAGATCTGGATAGTCCAGTTCCCAGTGGGCTGCTCTCCCCAGCATCTGACTGTGGTAAAAGTCCAATCTTTGAAACCATCAGAGGAATTGTCCTTGGGCCTACAGAAAAAAAAAAAAGCATAAAAACATAAAATTTACAGAATGATAAGATACAAGGTAAAAATGAGTCTAATCCTGAACAATAAATATGCATTACAAGTACAAACGATGACAATTAAGAAAAAAACAAATGTAAATTCTTCATTTCCTATTACTATCACCTCTGCAAGGCACATGATAACACCACTGGTGACTATTTCTTTTTTTAAAACAGACTCACAGATGTTCTGCAAATATAGGTATGAGTGAGAGATCCAGGAGAACTGGGTGTGAGGATAAATTTTTTTTTTCAGTTTTCCACCAATGCATATTAAACACGGATATCTGCATTGCACCAGTAGACTAAGGTGAACTGATAGATGTGTTCCCTAATATTATGTGAAGTGTTTAAAATGTCAAGAAGAGCTCATAGCTATTTCTGAGCAAACATTTCCAGGTTTATATGAATTTCTGAAATGCTGTGAGATACACAAAGCTCCTTTTAAAGATATCAGTGTTTGAGTTTCCAACGACAACCATAGATCATCTGATGGTTTTTTCCTGGAGTGATATACATTCAGGATAATAACAAAATGGAAATGCTCAAAAATATTTTTGAATGCTCAAACTAAGCAAATTTTTTAGTGTACTTGCCGTGGTGTTGCTATCACAGACACAGTGCCAGAAGGGCTGGTCAGTTTGATACCAATCTTCCCTCTGCAGCCGTGGGTCAGTGTTATGGTCAACTGGACATTCTCCATGATAAACAGACCCAGGCCTCGGATGTCAGTCTCCGTCACTGCGTGAGTAACTGTCAGGCCTGTGCGTGGTCCTTTTGGAACAGTCAAATCTAAGTTAGACTTGGCATAAGAATAGGATGTTAACCAGGGCACCATATTCCATACCCGAGCTGCGTTGACCAATCGCCATGCATTCAGAAGACCGAATCCATGTTTATGGCTGTGCGAAAGCCCCACCCCATTTTTTTGCCAATGAGCGACATCAACATCGATTTCCTGGCCAGTCAGAATAATAAGGTATTGTACATCACGCCAGGTAAGACAAGGCCGAGCTTCCAGCATGAGGGCAATCATAGCAGCGGCAATGGGTGCTGCCGCACTGGTGCCTGTGTGTCTGTCAGTGCAGCCTTTTGGATTTCCAGCTGTCCAGTCAGTGGTCACAATATCCATGTTAGTCCCACTGCTAAATGTGACTCCTAGCATTGAAGCACATTCCTCTGCATAATATGGCATATGACCTTGTTCATCCACTGCCCCAATAGTCACTGTATAGATTGAATTAGCATATCCGTCAAAGTTACAGTTGTCTTTTGGACCACCGTTCCCACTGGCCACCACAAAAATACTTCCAAAGCCCTGCCGGCCAAAGTCCACTCCATATTTCATGGCTTTGGCTGCCATGATGTGAGGCCCATCAACTGTCTTCCCGTCATCATCAGGACCCCAGCTGCAGCTGTATATGGCATTGATATCCATCCTTTTGTTGAAAGTCTCAGCTTCAAGGCTGTCAGTCATGACCCCGTCCAACACACGCAGACCTGAACCATAAATAAACAGTGATAAGCATTTCATACAAACTACATTGAAAACACGAGAACATGATATCATTACTTTTTTCTTTTATGATTGGATGACATATCTTATGCTATCGAAAGAGAGAAAAAATGTTCTATCAAATGATTTACGTTCTGTTAACTGTATTGAGATGGGACACAATGAAATCAGCAGCTGGTCAAACTGAGGCAACCGGAATAATCACAAGCTTTTCAACAGTGAATGAATTTTTAATGCAGTTCTTGTTTCTCCACAGTACCCTTTGATATCAATCTGAAAATGCATTTCAGAGATTAAATTTGTTGAAATAAGAAAAAGCCCAAAAACTGTAATTTATTGCCTAATAAGGCACTACATTTCTAGATTCAGCTGTAACAACACTGCACCCCCACTGTTTTTAACTGCCAATATCTCAATATCTACTTAAGGTAGGACCAAATGTTTTTCACATCAGAAAGGGAAATGAATAATCTTCACAGTGATATCAATAACTCCATAGGATAAAAATTTAATAACCGCTTGATTTCCTCGTGCCACATCTCATTTATTATTTGGTTTTCTTTTTCTATTTTTCTCTTTACAGTCTATATGTGAAAGTGTCCAAAGATAAAAGCACAGCTTGAAATTTTGAATCACTTATATATGCATCAAGTAAAAGTCCAGTAGACGGTGAAACATAGAATATAGTGAGTGAAATGGGATCTAGATAAAAATACATTCTAGCTTTGATATAGAATGATGGGTACAAACGCGAGTTGTGAACCAACCAGAGATCTGAGCACCATATGCCACACCCACACCACAGACAGAGTTGTTGGCCACAGCAGCTATCTCCCCTGCGCACCGTGTGCCGTGGTGGTTTGACTTCTTGGCGGGATTGGTGCTGAACTTGGGACTAGGGTCAGGGTCATTGTCATTCATATCCCAGCTGCCTCTGCTGTTGTAGTTTATCTGTGTATCACAATTTTATCAACATTTAATATGTAGTTTTTTAAATTTTTTTTTCAAATCAGATGGGAAACCTCGACTGCTGACCATCTGGTTAAACAGAGAAAGTTGGGCAACAAACACCTTCTCTGATTTCCCTACAGACTATAACAGGCTAAGAGGAAAGGCAAAAGACAAGGGTCACACAGAGCAGGGCAATGTGGTATGTGTCTTTTGAGACCGAAGGATATCAAAGACCAAATTCTGTAATGCTACCACATTATTATGCTATTATGAAGTTTTCATACATGCGAGTTTTCTTTATGTTCAAACAAATTATTATATTTGTTTATTTTTTTTTACTGCAAAGAACTTTTGATGGATTGTATTATATTATCTCTTTTATGTAAATAACACAGACTGTTGGGTGGGTATCAGCTGATGAAAGCTTAACATCTCTGTTCCTGCTAAAATCTGGACTAACAATAAATATTCCTGCCCAGGAGCTAGGAGGCCAATCACCCCTTCAATACATGTATAAGGAGAGAGTTTTAGTTGTTTATTTGTGACAAAAAAGCAATATATGATAACAATAATAATAACACTTTTCCACCTGACTCCATACCAGAGCTGTACCGGGGTGGACAGACAGGCTGCACCACAAAAAGACCTGAAATATGCCAATAACATGTACTCAGAGGCAAGCTTGGAGAAATTGGGCTGAGAATTCTGCTTCTCCAGCTTCTAATTCATGGAGATAATTAGAAGGCGGGACTGTGTGCCAATACTCTACAAGGCTACGAGGCTGTAGATTCTGATTTTCACTCCTCTATCTACATTCAGCATACCATCTCAAGAGATCATTTATCTGATGGCCAGACAGAGTGAGTCCTAGTCACTGGAACAGAGAAATCTGGGGCTGAGTATTGTGAAGGTTTTCACACTGCAGATACTGAATGAAAAACATTCATCTCAGGATAAAAGTTATGGCCCATAGACGCTGAGTATAAGTATTAATTATATCATGATCATACAGAGTGAATATTACTGCTAAACTCTTCATTGTTGTTAAATTTTCTCCTGATTTTCGCCAGTCCTGGGGGATAAGTCTCTGAGTATTCAATTTGCAGTATCGCTGGCTTCAGTTAAGGTGACTCAAAACTTTTTTCAGCAATGAAAATGTATAAATTAGGGTTTCATCTGATAGTAAAACAACACTTTGATAGACAATCCCTAAATGGCTCATTTTGACTGAGTGCCGGACATTTGAAATAATCAGTCTAGTACACTGGTCATGGGGATTCGATCTGTTACAGCAAGCCTTTCTCAAGCAGGTAACTCTATGACTGCTGGATTTGTTTTTACATTTGGATTGATCGAAATTATTAAAATTTGGCTGAGAAGTTTCACAAAAATTTATGTAACTTTGCTATTTAAATTTGTGTTAAATGTGAGGTACAGAAACAAGGAATACGTATGTGTGAAGTGAGAATACAGGCATTTACAGAGCTGTATCTGCAATGTGTCTAAGACCAGTCACTTTGAGTACTGATAAGGTATGAACAAAACAAAAAAGAGTATGGCATATGTATGATTTCTGTAAATGCTATTTGAAGGATTATGTGTGTGTCTGCATTCTTTTTTGCATAGTTAGCATTGAGCAGCTAGAGTATCTGCACTTTTGTATTTAATACTACAGATATTATTATGCTCATCACTATCAGCAAAGAAGAATGTCAGTGGTCATAAACAACACAGGCAAATATATCACTGAGATAGACATCCTACCTTCAGATCAGGGTTCTTCCACTCAAGACCATCATCCACTACTGACACTGTGACCCCACGACCTGTGTAGTTATAGCGCCACACATCAGTGACATTGATATCCATATTGGGGTTGTATGAATTCTTTAGGTGCCACTGTCGGGGATATGCTGGATCATTAAACTTGAGAGCAGCCGGGTGCTTGGACACGGATCGCTTGTGTCGGCTGTGTCTGTTATGACCATGTTCTTTCAATCTTTGCAATCTGGAAAGTCTTTTAGCACCAATAGTGTGGTCACCATGCAGAGATTTCTCTGCAGAGTTCACAAAGTTGAGCAAATGATTTTGCAATGATATGGATTTCTTGGATATGAATGGAAGAGTTCTACCATTATTGATATGAGGAAATGTATCTACAATAGATTTACCAGAGTTCAACACTGCCCTGTCCTGGGTAACAGATGGAAGACTTGTCCTTGCAGATAAACTGTTAGGTAACTGATCTTTAAGTACAAATTCACTGTTAGATAAGCTATTATTCTGATAAAATAACTCTTGTCCTGAGAGCCCTACATTTATTGACCCATCACCTATAGTCCTTAGCTTTGGTTCTCTAGCTACCCTATTGCTTACAGCAATGGAACTTTGCAATGATGGCGTCTTCAACTGCAGTTTTTCAAGATCTAACTGCGGTGGCATGATGCTCCGGGAATGTCGCCGATGGACATGTTCTGAACTGAACCACAAAATTTCCTCATGGCTATGCAGCCGTCGTTCAACGTCTTGCTTGAACCTGTCAAAAAGTTCTTTGTTCTTCAGTCTCAAATTGGAATGCTGTGTGTGAATGTTCCAAAGAGTATCTGACCTGGATTTGGTGAACGGTGGATTCTTATTCGGCACTCTCTCTGACCCATTGAAGTGTTTATGGCATAGAAGGAAATGGTCATGGAACTGTCCAAAACTGTGGTGGATTTCCAGGTCAACTTCATCCGATAAAGCTGAGGAAAGAGGGAAACAATGACTAAGAGATTTTTTTATCTTGGACTGCCAACATCTCACAAAACTTTCCCATAATAAGCAAAAGGAAAATTAGTAATTTCAAAAATTAGCTGGTAATGAGTCAGTGACTTTCTCAAACTGCTTTGTTGCTTTATCCTTAGTGTAATACACTGAACCTTTGATAAAGAGCAAAGAGACCATTAGAGATTTTCCACTCTAATGAGAGCTTTGTGACTGTGGCCCTTGAACTGTCATGATCACCACAAAAATGACCATTTTTTTCCCTTATTGATACACATCATAAGAAAGTCATAATACTGGCAACAGTAACCCTAACTTCAAAGTTGTAGTTTACAAAACAACCTGTAATGATTATGAAAACTTGCAAGGATTGGCAGCAATCCCAATGATCCACTTACAGCCTTGTGATATACAGAGGAATTCTGACTTCTATGAGATAACTTTGTACACTAATTATTCTACCAAACGTTGGCCTTAATGCTAATTTTGACAAATCTTTCCTGAATGTCTATGATGAATACAGAAGAAAAACAATGACAGTGAGTGGCTATGATGGTGCAAATTTTGGTAATTAAATTTGCTTATGTTTGCTGCTACAATTTACACTCACTGAAACATTCAAATCTCGATATAAATTGCCCTTAGTAGTCTGTTAAGTCACTGACTTTCAATGCATTAGCAAAAGCACAAAAATCTCAGAAATTAGCAAACACAACATAATTTTAATAACTGAAAAAAAAATGACAAAAGCAATTGCGATACACACATGATAATTTCCCTTAGAATGAACAACTCTTTTCATTTTTATATGATACTATCTATTTATCAATAGACATTTCACTTAGGTTACTGGTTCCAAAACAACTGAGAAAGTTCAAAATTTACCATTTAACAAAATTTCAGTTTCTAGAGAACTCAGACAATGGACAGCTCCCAGTGTGCTTACCTGCTACATGTTCCCAAATCTGGTGTCGGCCTGAGCAACATTCTGAAGGAGCTGACATCAAGTTATCCCCCTCTGCTTCACCGTTGCCATGGCAACCGCTCTCACCACATCCGTCCTCATCACCTGCATCATCCCTGGTGACTTCATCGTCCTCATGGTCTGGACCACAGCTGCATTTGGCGTGTGTATTTATCTGAATGACCCAGCAGAGAACCAACTGTCGTTTCTCTGCAAACCCAGGATGATCAACACTCTTGTCCACTCCGATCGGCCGCAGCGGCAGCGGACAGGACACATTGATGATGATGAGGAGAGTGATGATGACAGAGATGAAGGGAGGCACAGAGGAGGGCATTCTTCCAACCTTTCTGGCATGGTCATGACGTCATCTGTGGGATTAGATCAAATTAGGAAGGATAAGTGGCTTGAACTGCAATGGACTGGATTGGACTGGATAAGTACTGAGTAGATTATATTAAAAACTGTAAACAAAAAAAAAAATGTAAAAACTCTATCAATCCTCAAACAGAAATTTCAACAGATTTCTGACTGTAAAATGTTCTTTTTTCTTGTGCATAAATATATAACACACAAAATACATGCAGTTTATTAATTTTTTTTTTTTACATGTATTACATTTATTTTCTTTTTTTTTCACAAAGTATCACGGATTCATTATAACCATCTAGAGCATCTGGCAAGATGGATAGATTGTACTAGTTCATAAATCACACACATTTAAAGCACAGAAACAGAATATGAAAATTTGAATGGTGTTACTGTAATACTGCCAGACAGACACAGGTGTAATCAATTTTCAATTTTTCTTTTTTTTGTCAGAATTGTCAATGACCATTGTAGATCACCAGTAGGAAAGATCTAAAGTGTCAGGAATTTGAAAAAAAAAAAAAGGTGGAAATTACATGTGAGACAAACACAGTCTGCAAGTTTCACAAAATTCACAAGTAACATGAATGCTGAACATAATCTGATTCAAGGCCGTACAACATCAAGGCCTTAGTTACTAATTAAGATGCACAAAATCCACAACCAACATAATTATTGTCCTTATATCAAAATTTTCTGAAACAAGTTTAAACTATCCATTAACTCGTTGACAGTCAGCCTGGATAATACAGGTTGTCAGCAATGGAAGCTTTCTGTTTTTGTTTGTCATAGTTGTTTTTTAACTTGCTTTGAAGAGTCAATTTACCACTAATAAGAATACTCTTCATTTCAATCTATAAGACTTGTCTGTATTCCGAGATCTTGACGCACCAGGAAACTGGTCCCAGCGTCAGAAAATCTCTTATAGAAACACATTGCACCAAGCATATTCCTATAGTTCAGTATGAGGAAATCAGAAATAAAAACCCATCTCTGAAGTTTAGAAGTGCCATGCGGCAAATCTGGTTGATGGCTTTCTATACATACTTTGCGTCTCTCTAAATAACACAGGACCAGCAAAAGCACACTCAGCATACACTGCCCTCACCCTTGGATTGTCATTTGTCAAACATAGGTAAACATAATTATTGAAACACTGGCAAACCACTTTTAGGGTTAAAACGGACCCTTTCTGGGTAAAAGAGATAAACTTGTCTGTTTACACGTGTCTATAAATTTCACAAATTACTCTAGCAGCCCTTGGCAGCCGAAAGGCCAGAGCAAACTACATGTATTTATCACCACTGCCCTAGATAATGGTGTGAATTTCAGCACTCTTGAGACATTGTGGGAAAAAATAACTATTTATAACACAGTCATTTGATGGACTGTGCCATCATGATTCTATTGGTGCAGTTCTTTTTATTTTTATTTATTTATTTATTTACTTATTTTCATGACATTATCTGACAGTCCTCATGTCTCTTTAGACTAGCGTTTCCTTCCTATTCTTGAAACTGCTATATTGTTTCCTCAGTCACTGATTATTGCATTACTATATATGTGTATAAAATGTTCGGTTTTCTCTTTTGCTTTACAGTTGTAGGTACTTTGTCCATCTTTTATTTCCCGGTCATGACTTGTGATAAAAGTTTATTTTATTGCAACCATGGCTCAATTGAAGACATGGATGATTTAGTATCTCATAATAAAATGGCATACTTTCCGTTTGAGTTCTAGAAATGGAAGAGTTAGATGGAATTTCAAAATTTTTACCCCGAGACCGGCGGCGTCGCCTACTCTTCATTCAATGTTTAACTGCCAATGGTTTTTACAGTGCTTAGCGTATAGGCAGGATCTCTGAAACATGTCTACCCGTGTTACCCTTATCTGAGGAGGCTAGAAAGTAGAATCGGACTTCGCTACTCAAGAGGCCACAGGACTTCGTCTATTGAATTGCTGAAAAAAATGCAGGTTGTAATTTCCTCATGTTTTCATCCCTCCGGTAGGAATCAAATTTCGAGCCCGCGAGGGAAGTTTTCACCGAGAGTAGATGCCTAACCTCCTGGCCACAGAGACCCTGAAGAACAAGAAACAGAGCACATGTCTATAATAACCAGTACAGCTGAGTCAGAAAGCTGAAGATGGGTGAAGAGGAGGGAGGGAATGTTACATAAAAGGCATATTATAACTTACTCTCTCCTGTGATATACAGAAATATATACTCCTGTGGAGTCAGAAATTATAAGTTAACGGACAGCTATTTATAAACTCTCTAGCGAGTGATTACTTGATATTGCCAACGAAAGTCAAAGCTTTTGTTTCAACAAAGTAGTAATTATTGTAGATCTAAGACCTAAACATGTTCCGACTGCCGGGTTACTTCAGACTCACCCTGTACTATACAGAGTAAAGAAATGTGTAACTGCCTAGCAAAGCAAATAACTGATCCCAAAGAACGGCCTACACAACCCAACACAAGGCTGCTACACAATGGAGTAAGTAACGTTTCGTCAACTTACCCGCCGTAGTGATTTCATGGCAAAGATCTTTCCAAGGCTTAAAGTCTACATAAGGTTGGTATGTTGTACGTAGCTTTGAGATCAATCGTGACCTGGTAAAACAAATTTAGATTCACATCTATCGCACCTCGGACATGATCACACGAGGACCAAGATCTGCCATAGGCGATAGTTGCGGCGAGAGTTTCTCGTAAATCTAAGTGGTTGGTCTGTTGTGCTCTTAATATATTATAAATATTATTGAAGTTACCGACAATTACTGTTCAGACTTAATAGCACCATATCAGACCAAATCAGCGCTGAACTGTCATGGAGAGGGAGGAGGGTGGAAGGGGTGGGACGGGAGAGAGAAAGATATAAAATGTTATTGAAAGCTAAACAATTAATAATACAATGATAAATAACAACTGATTAATAATATAAAGACAGAATGGCATTATTTAACCTTGTATGTATTGTTCTGAAAGTTCATTGTCTAAATAAGCTTATCAACACTCAGTCCATTCCCAATGAATGTCCACTGACATAGGATATTCCCATTGTTTTGGAGGGGAGGTTTCCTTTTGCCAACGCCTTCCCCTAAACAAGCAATGGATTTTGCGATACCGAGTCAAACAGATCAGTTGGATCGCTGATATTAATAATCACACAAAAAGGGAAAACGGGCTGATCATGTTTAAATTTTCTTAACTTTCAGCAGAGATTTCAGTTATGAATTACCATCTGGCGTGCTATTCCAACAATTGGTTACTTCCGTCGATAAAGACAGTGGAAACATCTGTGAGTTGCCGACAGCAGAGCAGCTGTCACCTTTCCACTGATGGCTAACGTTAACTAATCACCACCTTCTTGGCCCTCTACGGAAGTTAAGCAGTCCATTCAAGACGTAATTTTGGTGTCGAGTTTGGTGAGAAGAAACGGTAAAAATCTCTCTCTCTCTCTCTCTCTATTTTTCTGAACACGTAATCATGGAGCGATTAGATTAGGTCTTCTTGAACAGTGTGAGGAGAGATCGAAGGAGCACGTTTTTTTTTTTTTCTTGGAAAGGGGGGGGGGGAATTCCTGGCAGAAAAATGGTTAATTCTCTCTTCTTAAATGTTATATTATACTAATAATATTAATTTACTGTTAACCTTCCTCACTGACAATTCAGAGTGAGCATTTGGGGGAGGGGGGAGGGGGCAGAAGGGGGAGAAATTATTGCCGTTACAAATTTCTTTCGTTACATTTGTATTGGATCCTTTGACATTCATTAGCCAATTTTATTACTGTAACATAACAATCCTTAAGTACAACAATGGGTTAAACAACTGCTATGTCCGGTCCCTCAAAGATGTCTCCCATTGTACACGGGACACGAGTATAATTATGTACTATGCTTGGTCAGGTAGCAGTCAATGGCCCAACACAGCGAAGAGATACATGTAAATCAGTCTCTCTAAATCTCTCTCTCTCTCTCTCTCTCTCTCTCACTCACTAGGACACAAGGGCACAAAGCCCTGCAGCAAACAACTGAGATAAAGATCTGTAGTTCTGTGCGGGCCATTGCCACAGTGATTTGCCAAAGATCTAAACACAAAAGAAAAAGTATCACTACCTAAAGATCGCTTGAACGCATATTCAGTTACTTCAAATCCCACGATAAGAAAAACGTAATTTTACTTAAGTGCTACACACTTGATGAGACACAGAATAGCAGGGCAACAATAGTAACACACTTTTCATCCTTCTCATATACGCAAAATATTATAAACCTAAACGCTACTGAAGGAGGGGTGTTGTAGTTTGATCAGAATATTTCTTTAGTGTCTTGAATGTTTGAGACATGTAGGCCAAATCACCAACATTCACCGTGCTGGAACACACCACAACCGATAAACTGTGAGCATCCGAACACAAAACATGGATATCAAATGTACCAGGTTTCAAAATCTACTGAAAAACAGTAACGTGCTAAAGTGTATGTGTGTAGGGGAAGGGGGGGGTGGACATCATACAGGCAAATTATGATTAGTTGAACGCTTGTATAATCATCCAAATACACTGTGTATGAAGATAACATTTTAAACCACAAGCATCGACTTACCAAATTAATTAACATTAACAAATTACAATCGTCTGAACTGTGTAATGGGCTTAAACCAACATGAACATCTAAACATTCACGAGCTTCAAAAACTCTGGGACAACGATTTCCAAGCTATGAGTACATAACACATATTAATAAACGATCGCCTGAACAATGTAAGGTGAGTCAGAAATTATGCGCATGCAAAACAAAGTTTGGAGCAAGAATTTGTCACAATCATGAATATAAAACACAAATTATGAAGGACTGATGTGCGAAGATTGTTAACTGATCACTAAAAGTAAAGTTGTAAAAGTTTACAATGTTACGCAGTCGAAATGCACTGTGGGAGTAAATTTCTTCTTAAATACGTAAAGTAAAATAACAAGGACTGGATTAAACTTTCTATACACGTTGATCTAAAATCTTACCCTGTTTACTGTTGACATCCACGCAGGTTCGATTTCCAATAAATCTTCCCTCAAACAGAACGCACACACATTTAACATTGGTGTTTTACTTTCAACGATCTAGTTACGACCTGAGTCATCCAGCAAGACATATATATTTACGATCGCGTTCACATCTTGATGGCTTTTTTTTTTTTTCCTGCATTTTTACACGAGGCTCGCCCGGCGCCCTCTCATATGTAGTCTTTTGTGCTTATTCATTTCAGCTATAAAAGCGTAGGTATTACATAAGGTTTCTTTCAAAATGCACATTGGCTTTCAATGACACTACATGCATTCTTTATAGACTCAGGAATAAGATTAAATGATTAAAATCGAATCCGCAAAGGACTGGATGCAAATGAATAAACTAAAATTAAATGATGACAAAACTGACATAATGGCATGCTC
>JBCAUA010403359.1:0-16304 GCA_038406235.1 Peronia verruculata | reverse complement strand
CCTCCACTTCTACCTAAACACTGGAGCCAGGCAGACCTCTGTGGGGGTCTACATAGACACTTCCAAAGAAAAAACTATTTAAAGCACAAACTATTATGATTCTATTAAATTTATACATAATCTCTCAGCATATTTGTTTTTTATGATCTCATGTTCAAGAATGTCAAAGACATCAGGCTAGATTTCAGCATAAGCTAGAATTTACACCACTAGATCTGGTCCACAGATCAGAGAAGGTACCACGATTGCTGATACAATACAGTAAACAAGGTCTGGTACATAGTTTATTTATTTCAATAAGAAAACTCTATAACAATTATTGATTACCTTCTTCACGTAAATTTAAACCAAATTAATGTATAAATGGAAAATCTCATCAGAAATTGCAAGAGTGTAAATTTTAATATGATAACAAATTAGATCTCCATGTACAATGTATAAATTTGCATCCAACTTGTTATGGTATTTACTCAACAAAGAATAAATCAGTGCTATGACAAAACATCACATTTATATAACAAAATTTTAAAAAATTATTGCTGAATTCAGACAGGATTTAACATCAACAAAAAGATACATTCTACAAAATCAGTATATCAGAGACACAACTGATTCTTTACAAAATCAAAGGTATTTCTGATAGTCTTCTCCATGCTCTGCTGATTGGCCATCTTTTATATGTGATATATGAAATCATAAAGTTTTCCATACACTGAATATAATAAATGTTAGCTCAGCACTGGTTAGCAAATTTTAATCTCGTTGATTAAGTTTCTGGTTAGCAAATGTTCATCATTATAGGTCAATTACTGGTTAGATGTCCTCATCGCAATAATTAGTTATCTGTTAGTGAACTTCATCTTGGCAACTCAGTTATGGGCTAGTTATCTTTATCTTGATAAGTTAGCAATTGGTTAGCGATCTTTATCTAGATATGTCAATCAGTGTTACTGATCTTTATCTTAATAAGTGAGTTATAGGCTAGCCATCTCCATTTTAATGTTAAGTTAATGTTTAAAGAGACATCTTTACGTTAATAATAAGTTAGCTAGTGGTTTGCAATATTCATCTTGATATTGAGATTGCTAGTTATTGGTTAATGATCTCTATCTAGATATGTAAATCAGTGCTATCGATCTTTATCCTGATAATTAAGTGAGTTACAGGTTAGCCATCTTCATTTTAATAAGTTAATTATTAGTTAGCCATCTTTATCTCGATAAATTAGTCAGTCGCTATCATAAAAAGTTAGATACTGATTAGCCATTTTTATTTTAACATGATGATCTAAGCATGGATTTGCAATCTTCATTCTGATAATTTTTGTTAGTAAGTAGGAATTTTCATCTTGACTGATATAATTAGGACATTCAAGAAAGATGCTTTATCATTGTTACTTGAATCTGGACCTACAATGTCTAAACCACAGCTTTGCTATTTGCCTCATGTCAGTTGCTTTACCCAAATGGCAAACTCAAAACACTGCATGACCTGGGCCAGCGTTCAGTATACTTTCAAAAGGTTATCAGAACTAATGAGACTAAACAAAACCTTACGAATCTCTTATCCAATGTATCTATGACCCTGTGACTGAATTATTCAACAATAAAGTACTAAAGACAAATTACCCTATTGTATGAGGGAGAAAAGTGAAACAACTTTGTGTGCCCTCTAATTCAAAAATCTACTGAATGGATTTCCATGATCTTGGGATTGTAAAAGAGGAAAAATTATGAAGTTGTGCTTTCATATAATGAATTTGTATGTATATACATACATATAGACATATATACATATATAACAGACAATAATTTTTCGTAACTTAATTTAATAAAGAGCTTTCTTGAAAAATCCACTAAATGTGAGCATCTTCTTGCACACTGTTGAACTCAACATGATTTAAGTTCATGTGCTGAGTTCTGTTTGTAAGGAAATCTAAAATCCATTGCATTCAGCATTCACATTTGTGAGTTGATTAAACATTTAATAATGAAGCTAATAATGTGTTAAAACAAATTTCCTAGTGGATTACATTTGTCCCTTAACTACTCTTGATGTCCACGGGATCTTATGCGTCCTCACAAATCTGCCCCCCTCAGTACCCCACTATGATAGACAGTTCAATTCCATATTTTAGTAAAAACTTGAGATTTTGATTAAGATCATTCACAACAATTTATTTGATCTTTTATCAGTATATTTGAAACTTTTCAGAATTTTTCAATGATTTTTAAGTATATCTGGGAACTACAGGGTTAACTCACTGATGGCATTATTGCAACCCTTGCAATTCTGACTTGACACATTTTTTTTCTCATGTCAATGGCATAAAAAAAATCATTCCAGAGTCGTTTCCCTTACAAATAACTCGAATTTCGTTCTGCTATGGTGCTGATTAAATATTTTTATAACATTTATCTCTGTACATGGCACGGTGACATGCATGTGGTATAAGCACTATGAAAGCTCACTGAGTATTGACCCATGTATCAAAAAAAAAAATATCACTCGGTTGACAAATATTGGATCAAACATCTGAACATGTAGACTGAATGTAACTTCTGTTCCATTTTCACATGTTTTTTTTTCTTTATTTTATGCCTAAACACAAACATCTACAAAGAACAGGGTGGCCGCAAATATTTATTTTGGATCTACATTTTTTTATCAACTTTGAAAATTCATATTTTAGAAATATTTCTACATAACTGAGTTTCCTTTACTTCATGATGCATTTCAATAGTATACCCAGTTCATTTGAACAAAATTAATGGTCTATTTTTAATAATTGAGTCACAAAGATTTTTACATAAAACTTTCTGAAAAGTGCAACCGGCAGTGAATTAATAGCAAATATCCCCTTCAAATCCAATGTGATTCAACAGCGAATGTCCTCTTCACATCAAATATGATTCAATAACAAATATCCCATTCAAATGCAATATGATCCAATAGTGAATGCCTTCTTCATATCCAATTTAATCCAATATTCCAATAACAATTGTCCACATCATATTTAATTTGATTTCATAACAATGCCCACTTCATATCCAATATGATTCAATAATAAATGCCAACTTTGTATCTAAATATATTTTAACAGCAAATGTCACCTTCTCATCCAATATCCCTTATTCTGTAAATGGAATGTAGTTTTCAAGATAATATTACCATGCATCTATGCTAACTTCTCATGCATATCCAAATTTCTGTAGGATATTTTTCTTCACCTACAGTCAATCAATTCTTGTACAGTTCGTCACCGCCAAATTCTCATACAGTGATATATTAACATCTTGTGTGATTTCTCTTTTCCATGATTGTCTTCAGTATCACCAAGATATCACCTGAGTGATTTGGTTTTACCTCTTATCATTAATTAGCAGTTAGAAATGTGTTTTCATGAAGTCAAAGGCCGTTTCATAAACCAGCAGCATGATAGCACCACCTGAAATGTAAGATATCAAACAGAATGACAGACAGACATTTAGATGTATTGCCAAAATACCATATGAAAGTGTCAGGTCTCAAATTTTTGATGCACAGAGCTAGTGGTGACAATGGATTTAAATGTGAAATGAATCAGGTGTCAAAGACGGCCTCATAGAGAAAAAAATAATGTCTTTTTCTGCCCTATAGGTATCATAGAGGCTAGGTTTTAAGTTCGAGCAAGAGTATCTGGTTAATAAAGAGTCTTAGCTTAACCACTTCATTGCTAGACATCAGTGGTGTGGTCAGTTTCCCTTGCTCTGTCTATGGTAAAATCTCCAACCTACACTAAGTCTCGCCCACTATGCATACACCAACCGGCATCCATCCACTACTTTTCCATTGGCAATTATCGATTGTTATTCAGTGCTACTAATTGTTACTAAATATGAAGAAGCAGGTTATACAACAGAGTTGTGTTTTCATTGCTATCTCATCTGCCAATCATCAGCTGTAGCACTTATCCAGTGTGAAACATTGGTCAGTGATCAGAACAAGAAATCACAAGGGGAAGAAAGGATGGCTGGTGATGGACTGACTGTGGACGTATCCACATCCACCTTCCAACAGTGAAGTAGTTAGTAATTTTTTTTCCTAAATACTGATACACTTCATTTCCTTCCCACAATTATCGAAAACTTGATACATCAAAAATGTGACATCTGACTCAATGAACCAGGTCAGATGACATATGATACATTGCACTGTCTGCAATCACATTGCATTGTCTGCAATCTGTTTGTAAGGTTAAAAAATACACAAGTCAAACACTCTAAATATTGTTTGAGTCAGCTTACCCCATTGAACCCTGCAGCCCGGTACACTAGGCAGATTTTCAGGTGTTAAATTCCCTACAGCCTGGTAGACCAGGCTGACACACTTACTCCAGTGCTACGCATCCACTACTGTTAAAAGTAGATCTAATAGGTTGCTTTGAGACAAGAACATTTCAGACTACGGTGATTACAAAGGTCTGTGCCCATCATCACATTTGAGGCTTGTGTTTACAAAAGATAATGAACATGAAATGAGAAATGTGCGTTCTTGGCCCAGAAAGCCGGGGACGGGTTTTTCAGGCATTGGTGACCAGGGTTCAAAGGGTTAAGTACTGCAAGTGAAATTACTAATTCAAACAAATATAGCCTCATCACCAAAAATTTTGACAATGTGGCTGAATCTTCTAAAACTGAAAAAAAAAAACAAAAAACAATCAAATTACCCAATTACATGACAAAATATACTTCATTCACTTCGTAACAAAATTACATCTATTTATACTATAAATCTGCATGAAAAACTATAAAAGGCTTATGGACTTGAAAACTGCCGAATATATGAATATTTAAAGTCATCATACTTCCCATCATTTAGGGATGCCTTTCTTATTGCAAAGGACATGAGCTAACTTTCTAAATCTATAACTGAGAAGAGAAAATAATATTTATTCAAAATGCTAGCCCTGTGGAAAATTGCACTGCTTAATGTGATCATAATTTTCACCCCCTTTTGCAATGCACCCATATTTTGTGCTTTCTGCACCTCTTTTTCCTTTTTTTAAAGACTTCACAATTTACAACATAACACAACTAACACCAAGCACCATCAGTAATATTCTGTTGCCGTTCTTTCTTTTCAAATTTTGTATTTGAATTTACTTCCTTTAAAATTTTGCTTTCTTCAGAGCTATGATATGTAAACCAATCTCACTTGTCCCTGCCTTACTAGAGTTTAATTTACGCCAGACTAAATCTAGATTTTACCATAATTTCTAAAACTATGAAATCTAAAACCAAGATTAAAACTAGACAAAATTCTAGAGGTATTTGCCAACAACACTTTCCTGTGTTTCCCCCTTGATAATCGGCATTTATTTTAAAAGACCTTTCAAATCAGTATTACTGAGAATAGCTAGATAGAAAGAAACTCTCCGGCATAAACAGTGCTGTTTTTTATGCATATCATGCACTATAAACCATCAGTTCTGTTGTTTTTATTAGAAGTTTTATTTTCCATCGGCCCATAAACATTTACTCAGGTTTAATGTAAATTTTCAATGAAAAATTTTTCATTTCAGTTCTATTTGTATGGTGTGCCATGTCAACACGTTTTATGAGATCTGGTTGTCCTTTGAAGAAAATGTTAAGAGTATCTTATGCCAAAAAGTGAATAAGAAATATATGAGATCACAATAATTGTTGCAATTTTTAGATGTTTTAGCACACATTTTAGGGAAGTTATTGCAAATATTGGGTTTTTTTCAACCATGCAATTTTACACAGGGCCAGACAATGAATGGAGAATCCCATGCCAACTTACCTGGCCCCAGTCGTAAAACCTTCGGGATTAGTCCTTTGTACAAAGCAAAGTAACTGTTAAAAAAGAAACAAACATATAAACATTAAAAGCTGAGTTTGGAAAAAGTATTAAACAATGGCATACATGTTCACCTCATAAATGTTTAAATGACCTGTTACAAATACACAACCACCAGGCCAATTAAGGCATCAACTTATATGTTCACCCGCCCATTCCCCATCTCACTGGCATTCTGATATTTGTTTACTCACTCCATGTACTGATGACATGATGTTGTCCACTGTTTTGATGGCCTGGTTGGGAAAACTTCATTTTATTGATCATGGAACCACAGAAGTTAAGTTTCAACACAAATAGTGAGGCATATAAGAACCATCACTAATATTTTCTCATGAAATTAAAATATGAGAAGCGACCTGATGAAATCAGGTGCTTGTCAAATTGTGGTGACTAGAGAAATCATGACCTCTTCAATAGCAGATGAATATCTAATGCAAATTATGTATTTTTTTATACAGAACTCTTCTATATCCATTCAAAAATGTACTTCACGAGCTGGTTACTTGATAATTTGATTTACTAGTTGAAAAAAAAAAAACGTTCGAGCAAACAGCTTGTTCATTTACCCCTCTTCCTTGTAGACCAGTGCAATTGTCTGGAAGCAGCTTCTGTATCTGATCTCCCCTGGCACAGGTTGTGGGCCTTGAATCCTGCTCTTGGCCACATCAAAGGGAATGTTAACGATGGAAGACAAAGTGCCAGCCACTAAACCAATCAAAAACCTTCTGAAGAAGTCCATCACTGCATCCTAATAAAAAAGAATTACTTTCTTTTTGTAATGACAGCCTCAAAATTACTGAGCTCTATTAAGCATTAACTTTTACAATCATCAATGGCAAATTCGAATATGAAATCATGCTGGTGTCCTTAATTCTCTCAATTTACATGTTTGAGTCATAAGGTGAGTTAACTCTCTGCTGACCACAGCTTAAGGCTAAACAAAGTCGTCTGAGAAAATCCTTCCTTTTATGTCCATTTTATTACACAAAAAGGTTTTAAATCAAATATATAAAACTTTGCACTGCTGTATTTGAAGAAATAGAAAACCAAATAGATGTTGAGAGGGACTGCCCTGAGAGACAGCCACAGTAGGCCAAATAATACAGCAATAGATGTGAAAGGTCTGATTTCTTTAACAATTATAATTCTCTATGATATGTACTTCTCAGAATCAAGAAGTAAATCTTAACGCTGTTGACAATTAAAACCATGAAAAAACAGAAAGAATCTTGGTGCAGTCAACAGGAAATTAGGAAATAATGCAGAGAGCATGGCAAAGTAAAGCAGCTCTGTCTAAGAATATCCCAGAGCAATGAGGCTCATAGTATATTATTATAACTGCTAACAGCATGTCAGAGCAGGCCACATTGTTATCAGCAAATGCTGGACCTTTCTTCAAGTTCACGAGATTGCAAAAACAACATGTAGTTTAAAGATTTTAGAGTATCCATATTAAGAATGAAGGTCGTGTTCATTGTCAATGAGTATCATGCAATAAACTTAAAACACTCAATGGATTCCACAAGGATTTATTGTATCAGTCACCAAAGTAATCTCTACTGAGAACAACATGCCTAAATTAAATATGAACCCTAAAATGTGAATCCTATAATTATCTAGCACTGTTTTTTCCTGAATGAGCTTTGTCAATGTGCTGTGTTAATGAATATATCAAATTTAAGGTTCATCTTTAATGGATGTTTCATGATCCAAGCTTCAAGACAATCAATAAAAACTAATGTCAAAAGACTAGGGGTCCTATAATAATATGTATTTAATGACTTCAGTGCTACTTTTGTACTAAGCATTAATGATACTGTCAGTCCCCCTCGCTTCATTCACTACTAATTCCCGGTCGCAGCAAGTTCCATTTACTGTGCATGAACCAAGTGACACCTACCCCATACTTACCCTGAGGAAATCAGCACATCAACTGTTATTCAATGTTGTGAATTGTTACATGAACAAACAAATTATACGCTTGATTTGGGCTCTCACTGCCATATTATATTTGCCAATCATCAACTTGCTCAAAGGATTCTGCTTATAGATGTGAAATGATGGTCAATGGTCAGAACATCAGATCAAAGAGGAAGAGGGGATGGCTGGTGGTGGGCTGACTATGGACATATCACATGCCTTTTTTCCACACATGAGATCATGATTTTTGGACATATTTCATACTACTGGTAGCAAAGAAGTGGTTAAGTTCCAGAAGCAACAATTTAAGCCTGAAGGCAACACAAGTCCTGTGCCCTTTGTTACCACATTGTAAGTTATTTGGAAAGGAATTCAGATGTAAACTGAAGATCTAATTAGCGAGTCTACAACCAAATGGACCCCTCAAAACTTCTGGAGTTAATATGGAGTATAACACACTCTTGGAAAAGTTTTGCTGATGATTTTTGACACTCACAGGCTGTTCTGGTATGAGTCCCTTCACATTGTGGTAGAAGCTGAAGTAAACCATATTGAAAACTCCATGGCGTCCCAGAGTTGCTGTCAGACCTTTGTTCAGTCCCTTAAATCCAAATCCATGTTTAGCCACAATTTCTTTGGCAGTTTTGATAGTGCTGGATTGCTGTATGTCAGAACAAAACAAACAAAAAAAAAATTTAATAAATTGTACCAATGCTGAATTTGATTTTTTTGTTATCTCTAACTCACTATGGAAATGGAACTGAGTTCTATATTAATTAACATTCTTAAGCATTCTAACTCCTCTCAATGCACAGGATCCACATTAACAATTTCCTTATCCTCTTCAAGCTCTTAACTCCATCTGAAGTTATCAAGGCACCTACTGATGAGTTGAGCACTAATTTTCTCCATTCCTTGCAGTTGTGAACCAAGGTCTATGTCTTTGCAAATGTTCTAACATCCATTCTTGTATGTTGTCAGTCACTTTCATTTCTCCCTTGTACAAATCAGATAATTTAAAATGTTGAAATCAAAAATAAATTACAGATACTGATTTGTACAACTGAATTTAACTATGAAATAAACCGTTATCAGCTTGAGTGCATAGAAATTACTTATCTACTGTTTAGAACACAGTTCCATTGACAGGGGAACAGAAACAACCACAACTGAACAAACCTCACTAAATTTAGTTCTCTCAGACTGCAGCTTCACTTTGACTACTTCAAAAGGGTTAATGACTACTGCCTCCGTGAAGCCAGCGAATAGACCAGCTAATGTTAATACCTGTGAAGGCAATCAATAGTACAAAATATTTAGTCTGCCCATGAAAAACTATTTAAAATATGGATCCGGAAAATTCTTAAATAAGAATCCGGAAAATTCTTAAATAATGGTTGGTACATAAAAATCATTTTACAAAACATTTATATCATCTGCAACATCTTAAATCATGATAACACTAAGTCCATTCTTAAAAAGAACTGCTGCATCTTATCTTCTTAGTGGGTGGCATTTGGAATACTTAACAGCAAAACTGACTATCACCCACAATTAAATATGGTGAGAAGTAGTATGAGATGCATTTTTTTGTTCCATCTGCATCATCTGATTGTTTCTTGGAATTGAGAAGGTCTAAACATAGGCTATTTTATATGCTTTCTAAAAATTTGGTCTCACTTGATGCTTAGGATTTATGGTTATATGATCCACAAAGACATAACACACTAAGGAAAATAGCATTTCAACCTTACTATTGGCTGAGATAAATATTCCCCATAGGCAAACAAGTTCTTGTAGCGCTCAAAGGTGAAAAACTTGACAGCTCTCTTCGGAGTCTCAGCTAACAGCGGAGGAAGGATTCCTTTGTAAAATGACAAGGCTCTAGAAGATAAAGAGGTAGAGCTATACAATAATGAACCATATTTTTCAAAATAGTTTTTAAAAAACACAATTTCCCATTTTGTGTTCTACAACAACAAAGCAGACACATATTTGTATGATGGGCAAACATAAGAAAAAAAAAGTCACAACAAACTGATGGAACTGGTAATGCTGATTTAATATTGCTGTCCTTGAAGTATAGAATATGATCCTTGCAGGAATGAAAGTATAGCACTGTTCTTTCATATTCAAGATAATCCACTGGTACTGGGCTTCTATTTATCAGTTAACTAGCATGATTGCAACTACACTGTGTCATCTTATTCAAGAACGGCTTCCCTCAAACTTCAAAATAGTAATAAAATTATAACAGTGAGCATTAATATAGCATTTACTCCTGTACTCTGCAAGCTTTATTTGTTTTATAGCCCATAATTTACTCCACCACGCCCAGTGAAGAAATTTAAATATTCTTACCTTCCTAGAAAGCATACAAGAGGCAGCTTTCTTTTAAGTACTTCAATCCTTTTTGATCTGACAATTGCGTTTTTTATTGTTACCCATTTCAATATGAATGGAATCGGGAAATGAGTATAAATTGTCTTTCCCTGAGAAAAATTGCTGGGCTCTGTTAGGATTCAAACACAAGAGTTTTGTTTCCAAGTCTTACGGCCTAACCACCAGTCCACAAACACACTTGGAAATAGTTATAAAACTACATCTATCAATTATTAACAGCTTATAATTTGTGCACCAGTTGAATTTTTGCTGTTGTTGTTGTCTACTGCATTCTAAATTATGCAAACACTATGAGATTTCAATAATGTGACATACACAAAAATTCAGATCTTTCAAAGAAAACATCTATGATTTGATACTGATTTGAAACATGTTTACTGACAATGCATCGCTAACAGGAGAAGTAAACCATATAATATCTGTCAGTTTTATATTTGATGACTATGGGAGCAGCAAGAAAAATTGCATTAAGTGTTTTCAACCGTAATTCCATTAGCAATTGGATGAGAAAAGATGTTTCTATTACCCTTCCTGTCTGTACATTTTGCGGAAACAATCAGCAATTGATGTATAGCGATGTGGATCATCTGGGCCTCTCTGTATCTGAAACCTGGTTTTGACTAAATCCAATGGATGCATGATTGAGACCTCCACAAAACCTGGCGAGGAAAAGCAAGCAAAACACTGAAGCATTCTCATTTTTCAAACTATTTATCAATGTAGATGGTGATTCGATAAATTATGTATACATATCTAACAAGTTAGCCAACTTTGAAAACAGTCTTGCGAGTATGACTAACATTAAAATAATACAAATATGAAGCAATGATAGTTCTGTATATATTTGACTATTAGATCAAAAATTACAGTTTTATGCTTAAATAAAGAGAGCATATTTTATAGCTCGTAGCTGGAGAGTTTGAGGAATAAAAACAGTTCGCCTCCAAGTATATGTAGGCATAAGTTCATGTTGTTTCTCTCCCAAATAAAGCCACTGTCTTACTTCATAATTCAATTTGATTTGAAGTTTGACAAGCAATGAATCTTTTGAGTTGCCATGTTTTTCTCAAGATGTCATTCTTTTTAATAGATCTATATGAAACATCTATGTGAAGGACTAGAAAAAAAAACCCCATAACACTTCTTTAACTATTCCTTTGTTTCGCAACCTCAGAAAATACATCATAATTGGTAACACCCCTGACAGACTTCACTGAGATCTGTAACACAGTCATTCTTGACTGAATCCAAATTCAAAGTACAAAGTCATCATTCCTTTTGTTAGGGCTGTCTGGCTGTTGGTTGTCTGACCACAGACTGTCAATCCATGAGTTTCACTGGGAACCAATTCCAGCAAACAGCATCGTACACTTACAGACTTGTCACAACCACTTGATGACACGAACCCTGCTCCTGAATAAATCTGTATCAATTCTATGCCTGTCTCCAGTTTGTTTCAGTGAGTAACTGGGCATCCGCAAACAGCAGTTGAGATTTGTCATGAACACAACCATCTCTACACCTACATAATGGAGGAGCCTTTTCTGCAGCCATAACTACATCAGCCACTAAACCCATCACATTACATCATACACTTTCAAGCCCAGTAATAATCTTTTGGCATGTACTAATCTCCTCTTGTACTTCCTTTATCTTCTCTTGATCTCTGTACACGGCTCTCCAACATCAAAAACAGTTGACTAATATTGCACCATTTAAACTGATTTCTGTTTTTTAAAGTCCAACAAAAAGGCCTAGCCCATATCATGTCACAGACATCTCAACAATTACTGTAGATTTATATCAAAATCAGACTACTGATAAACATCACTGAACCCCCAATATGCAACACAATTCAGCCAACACTGCAGTGAGGGCTTTTCATGATGATGACTTTTGATGCCCTAAAGTGAAGAAAGTCCTGATCCTGATATTATCTAACCCCAACTGTCTCCGAAAATACTTTTAGCTGATTCCATACAAAAGACACATAAAAGAGCTGAAATAGTTTTGAAAATAGCAGGTTTTCACAATGGCAAAAGTACTGCAAAACACATCTTCAGTCTCCTCATTCTGTGTGAAAAAAACATATGACATACAAAGAAACTTTATCAAATATTTATCGATTTTAAGAAGACATTTGACTGCATCTGGCTCAAGCCTCCTGAAATTATCATTTTAAAAATTCGATATAGGAAAGATGCTCTCTTGAAATGATGATGAGTAATGCTCTGGATTCAAGAAATAAACATCACAAACTTGCTACTGATCTGCTGGATAAGCACGAGGAAAAGAAGAACTGTCCATCTCAGACAGATAGAAAAGAATCTCAAACAAAAAAAATTCAGAATAGAAATATGTGCAGACAGGTCATGGCCAACACAAAAAGTAGAACACATCAAGAGAAAAGAGTTCACTAGTCCAGAGGTTCACTAGTCCGAAGGACTAAGAAACTTAGTCATTTTCATTCAATAAGACAATATGGTGCTTATTTTTTTGAATGAACAAACATTACTAAATGTACCGGTATCTTATTTTTATTTTGTGTGTGCGTGTGTGTGTGCATGCATGCAAGCATTCATTTTTCAATGTGGGAAGAATCGAAGAATGTTCCCATAAAAAAAAAAAAAAAATCTGTTATTTTCAATTAAAAAGACAATGTTGTGTTTAATTTTTGAATTAACAAGGGATAATAAATTTGATTTGTTTTATATTTTGGGCGTATATGTGTGTATATGGATGTGTGTGCGTGCGTTCATTTTTCACTGCTAAGATAAGCACTTGATAAGAGTCGTGGTCTCGTCCTTTGTTAATATCTGCTGGTGTGCACAATTGAACACAATACCCATCCTAGTATTATCACTCTTTAGAGAATCCCTGACTGGGTAAAATAATGGTTCATACAAATGCAGGTGGGTAAATGAATATAAAACTGAATATCAATATCACCCAAAATACCTTCGTAGTTGTGTGAATAGGATTGACTTCAATTCTTAAAATGTGCTCTGAAAGAGAGGTGGGCAAAGAATAATATGAACCAACAACATTGAGGAACTGGCAAAGCAAACAATTGTGAAAAACTAGGCCTGACACACAAGCATCCGTCCACCCACGTGTTTACATGCGTCGTTGGGGGCACGAAAATACAAAATATAAGAAGAAATAGACTTTCCCCAAGACTCCACATAGCGTAAATGGAAGAGTGCAAATGTCTGAAGAACTCAACAGTCAGAGACAGGTACCAGTGTGTCTTGTCACCATTGAAACTTCAGATATCAGCAGTGACAAGCCACTGTACGACTGTTGAGCTGTTGGAGATCACTTGGATAGTACTGATTACTGAAATAAGCTGACAAAAGACACAGCTTTTCCAGCATTTTTCCCTCACCATAGTGCACGGAAACACCTTTTCTAGCACCTCAGTGTCCAAATCTACAGATTTCTCCCCAATCTGATCCTGTGATAGGCTGTAATTTGGACAGGGCCCCAGGTGATGCTGTACTTCAATACATTGTTTTGTGGACCAAGAGATTTTTAACTGTTGATCACGAAACTGTTTTCTTAAATTGTCTGTGATACAGAACTACTTTATTTTAGCAAACATGATTTAATAATCTCTGACTCTGTCTCTAATTCAAAGCTAATTGATCTAGGCGAGATTAAAAAAATTTTTTTTTTTTTTAAATAAAAAAATAATAATAACAATAATAATAATACAGTGGTCTCTGCTTAGGAACCCTCCACCTAAGAACCTGGTCCGTCTTGGAACCTGGTCCACTGCAAACATAGAATTTTTCCTCTAAAATTTACCCCTCTGAGAACCCGCTGCGGGCACTCCCAAATAAAAAAAAAATCTGTCTAAGAGCCTAATGTAGTAACTGGAACTGTAACTTTCTTTGTATAAAGTCAAAGACTTGTTCAAAGTTCTTGGAAAAGTGCGTTGCGGGCATCATCAGTTCAGGCTGGTGGGTTAAAAAACCCTAGGATTATTCCTCCAAAGTTTATCTAGTCCATTTTTAAAAATGTTGACATTATCAGCTGTTACAATATGTTCAGGGAGATCATTCCAAATGTTAATATTAATACCGTGGGAGAAGTAATTTCCTCTGACTTTGAGTCTAGCTCTAGGTTTTTCTAGCTTCAAACCATATCCTCGGATGCCTTTATCTACTGTATTTGAAGTCGGTTGTGATCTTTCAGTTCTGTAAACTCCATGTACATACTTACATGTATCAATCATATCTCCCCTTTGTCGGCGGAATTCCAGACTGGGTAAACCAAGTTAAGTAGGACCAAGATATCCGAGTACTTATGGTATAATTCCACATCATACTGTCCATGAAAGAAACGCACAATGCTAGATGTGCAGTGTAATGGGGACGGGGTGGAGGGAACAGGTAGACAAAGGAGTGGATGTGATGGCTGATGTATGACTGCATAATCATGCCACGTTGTTGACTAACCTGTAACCATCTCTTTGTTTGAGAACATGTGGGACAGCACCTGTGACTGGCTTTGTGGATAAGGAGGTGTTAGTTCAGCCTCCTGACTGGTCAGCTGTTTTGGTATATGTCAGTCGGTCTGTAAACACTTGAGTCACTAATGCAATTATCCGCGGGATAGCTTTGCAATATCATGTTTTCAACAATAATACCGTAAAGTGAAAACTCACACGGCATTTAAGCATTGGGCAGTATTGATGTAACTATAAGCTAAAAACATCAGGAATTGCTAGAACTAATTATAACATATACACAGGGAAGAAGGCTGTACTTATTCACATAGATATCTTTAACTATCGGTAACGATCAACTAATCATAATAGTGAAGACATTCTGTGATCAGATGGGTTGTGTAACTTTTCAATTCGCTTAAGTTTTTTTTGGTCTCCCGATGACCGGGTTTTTAACCGGAGACCACTGTTAATACTGTAATAAATGGAGTCAACACTAAAGTAAAAAAAAAATCTATCACACCTGTCTCCCGGGAGCTAAACTTCCTTTTACTGAGGCGTTGATCTAACTGATTAGCTTGTATAAGGATGATATCTTGATCTAGATTTCTACTTCTCGATCTCCTCTCAGTAAAAGCAAAGAATTAGGCCCCATTCTAGATAATAAATGTCTTCAATATTCATGGTAAGAATGAGAGACAAATCTAAACCAACCTGCACAGCCTCCAGACGCGAATTGCATCGCTGCCAAAGTCGCTGGTCCATGAAGTTTTGGTGGAGACATCTCCATAATTATATTTTCTTTGGTTGTCATAGCTACTGGTAATATGTACCAGGTCTACAGCACTCACTTGACGAACTGGTGAGTGCTTGGGAGAAAATGAAAGTAGAAGTGGCCGAACATCCACACTGACCCTGTCAGTCAAAGGTCAAATAAGGAGTAATCCGTGATACAAAAAGAAATAGATCTACAAATCTTTAATAATAATTGTCAGTTTCATTAGTCAATGAAATGAATATATTATTTTAAAAAAACTATGCCGAAAAATTGCATGTATTCATCTAAGACAAAGGTGATCGTCATATCTGAATCCGATAAACCCAAGTTGATAAAGCAACAAATGTTTACCCCAGCTGGATAGGAAAGATAACTCTAAACCAAAATCGTGTGCCAATGTAGGGGTCAACCATTGATGTACCAAACGGTCAACACTCTAAGTATGGGTAAGTGTGTAAATCTACGATTAGATCTAGATCTATATCAAAGATTTCAAGTCCTTATGCCAGACCCATATCAATTCAATAGGCACGTATTGATGTTTACTTAAATTTGCAGAATATCCTAGCGGTGGATGATTTGCATTTGAAAATGTGCCATGCTGCAGTAGTGGAATATTATAAAGTAGGCCCTAACTGGCCTAACTAATAGACTAATACTAATACTACTAACAGAGTCAAGATCTTGATCTAGATCTCTTAGCTCTAGTAGATTCTAGGGCGATTGACAAGATTTCCGCGTTAAATTCCGACTGGTCGAGGGTCTCATACACGTTAGCGTTAGGAGGACCGTCACCCGCTCATCGGAGCTATATGTTAGCGTTAGGGTGGACTTGCGCTGGTCGAGGGTCCCAGCAGGTTAAGCCAGCGGGGTTGTTCTATTATT
>JBCAUA010403249.1:0-18068 GCA_038406235.1 Peronia verruculata | reverse complement strand
TCAGCAAAATTGGCAACTTCTACAAGCCGAGATAATCCTGTCTCTTAGGATTGAAAGGCTTAAGAAAAACAACAAATTGTTAGAATTTTATCAAATTTTTTGGTGATCAGCCTTTCAAATGACAAGAAGTGAAAGGATTTGCTTCTCTTTTCACTGTTTGTTCAATACCTGTACCACTCTTGTCTGGCAAAGGGAGGTAATAGGGCTGGTCAAAATGATCTCCCCTTAAACGAATCCCTCTTTTGGGAGGGGCAGATAATCTGAGAAACTATCTCCCATTGACAACTCCTTGCATGTTCCAAACATGTCAACAAACAGAAAAAAAAATTCAAGATTTGAGCTCAAGAAGATTTAGAAACAAATCCATTCTGTATTTGGCTGAATTTGTCAGCATGGTGTCAGAATTAATTGACCAAATTAACCTCCAATATTCATATGATGCTTTCAAACTGTCACAAAATGTGTGTCATTCTCCGTGTCATTTTGAATTGCCATTCTATTTGTGCTTTGTCATAATTGAATACAGGAGTGTTGATTCTCATTGTGCAGTGTCACATTACTAGGCTGGAAGCCTGTTTGTGGTGTAGCTTTTGTGCTAGTTTTATTCCTTGATTTTAATAAATATTTTGTCATTGATTGAGTTTTTATTTATTTATTTATTTATTTTTTTTTACAAACTAGCTTGTCACATGAACTGAAAACCAATAAAAGCAAAATAATATTTACCGCTTGTGGTTTTTAGTTTATTGTGTTAAACTTTGCTATTGAATCCTATCTGAAATGATGAGAACGTTTTTATATTATTTTTTTATATATATCCTTAATATATCAGGATGGTGTATGATCATTAACTCTTACCACTCAAAGTGATGACTCAGTCATTGCTAGGTCACGGCATGGTTGATGTGCAAGTAGCCTAAAAAAATCCATGCTACATGGCCGTAAATGGAACCCATTGAAAACTTGAAAGTTCTATGACAGAAAGAGAAACAAAATGAGCAGACGGTGGTAGATTTGTCTTTTCTTAAATGCTATATTAATATATACCCCATCATCAGCATCCGTTTGTCTCGAGAGATGACGGTGTAGTGCTAAGATTGGAGGTGCATCTTCTAGAGTGGCTACGGAGCCCCACCCCAGAGTGGCAGTCTCTCGAACAGTTGTTACAAACAAAGGGGGTTGACATTACCACAGAGGCTGCCCTTGCCTTTCTCCTCGTCCTCTTGTCTGCGAGCTGGTTGTTTCTGGTGGTTTCTGCCCACTTCACTCTGTCAGTGACAATGGCTTCTAGAACTGGCATTGTCGGCAGAGCATTCCCAGGTGTTGGGGTCTATATTGGCTGCCTTCATGTCCGGCTTGCAGATGTCCTTGAACCAGAGCTGCGGTCTTCCTGTGGGGCGGGAACCTTGATGCAGCTAGCCATATAGCATGTCCTTTGGGATGCATCCATTGTCCATGTCGTGTACGTGGCCTAGCCTCTTGAGGCATTCCCGGCGGAGGAGTGCAAACAGGCTTGGGATGCCGGCACACTGGAAGACCTCTTTATTTGTCACTTTGTCTTGCTACATGACGGGAAAGAGCTGTCTGAGGCAGCGCAGATGGAAGCTGTTGAGCTGTTGCTGCTGGCTGGCATATGTAGTTCAAGACTCGCTCCCGTACAGCAAAGTGCTGAGTACGCAGGCCTGGTAGACACATAGCTTTGTGTTCACTGTTAGCTGGTTGTTACTCCAACACGCTTATTCAGCTTGGCCATCATTGCGGCGGCTTTCCCAATCCTGCTGGACATCTTTGTGTCCTGGGAGAGAGAGGCTGGCAATGGTGGACCACAGGTACGTGAAAGTTTCCACAACCTCGAGATGTGTGTTGTCGATGGTGATGTCCGACGCTGATATATACCCCAATGTAACAAATTCATGAAGGTAATTGATTCCAGCAAAACCAGAAAATTATGGGTCATGAGTTAAAGAGTTGTTTCATAATGAGTTGACATGTACAGAAATCTTGGCATTGCTCCTTTTACAGCCAACATATATGCTGGACTGGCTTCTACTAAATGCCTGAGTTGACATGTAAAAAGACAGAAATGTGGGACAGTGTTACATGTCAACTGATAAGCATCATATGGTGAGATACTGGTATAGACCATTCATCACTGCAGATATTGATTTTTAAAAAATTTAATATACTAACATGGCCATGCAATTATGGAGCTATCACAAAGAACAAGGACTGGTTAACCAACAGAAAGAAGAATGATACAGAAAATGTTTACACTTGTTCATTTATTGCACATAAAACATTTCTAAGTACATGTATGCAAATGATCACATTGGCTCTCCTTCAACCTATAACACAGCAATGGTTTACTTAGCTCAGAGCTGATTTGACACTTGTACTAGTGGTAAACTCAGAATGGTCAGTGCTTTCTCTTTTAACTGTTTCTCTTTTCTCCTCCATTGAAATGAAAAAAAACCCCAAAAAACACAAATGTTTAAAATGAAGATTAACTTAGATATTTATGTGTGAAAGACACACATGTGTACACAGAGTCAAAAACCTTGTGATGGATTATGAAATTCTTGCAGTGAGTAACACTAACAATACATGAAAAGTTGAGGCTTACTGACAACTTGGACCAAATCCTAGGTCAACGAGCAGCCAGCCCCACCTGCAGATGGACACAGTTAATGTTATCATCACAGCAAAATCCTGTGACCTGTGACTGAGTTTTCCTGCAGTGGGCATGACTCCTTACCAGTACTATGTTTCAGACTGACTACCAGCTGTTCTGTGATGAAGTGAATCATCTTTTGCTGTTATCCATGAATTAACTCTTTCCAAACCTAATATTTTCTGGGGTCAGACGTACCTAATTTTCTACTTGAAAAAAAAAAAAAAGTCATAAAATCACAATTATCATCAAGTGTAACATGTTTATGTAAAACTGAAAGAAATTGAAAAAAGGAATGCAAACAGACACAACATATCGCCTCTCAATGTTCAAAGTGAATACAGTTGCTATGGATTAAGGATTGGCGCAAAAATGAAGCAAAATTTGATTATCAATATACCGGTATCAGCGATATGTCCACGACGGATGCTTCTTTTTACCAATCAATTGGTGATACCTCCAGAAAGAGTTAAATAATCATAAGATTCAGCACAGGAGTCATTTTAGTGGAGCTCTCCTTGATAAGGAATATCAACAGCGAGAGAAATTCTCATCAATTCTAGATGGGCCAGGATTATTCGAGCCCATATGGAATCATAGTATATCCTCGCTGGCATTTGGATTCATGATCTTCCTGAATAAATTACATCATGACCCTGCGAGTATAATTAACACTTCCATAGAATTGGAGATTTCAGTTGTCCCTTTCACTCTGCCAATGTGTCTTTCCGTAATGCACTGACTAGAAATCTAAATCGGCACAGACATACTCCACTTGGCTAACTTCTGCTAGCTGGGCAGTGGACTTTGTGGTTTTTGTGAGCTCCTAATGTGCAGTCATACAAAGTGACCATGGGTCAGTCTGAGAGGTTCTCAATGAAAGGAATGCTGGAGTCAAGCTGTTTCCTCCCAACATCAAAATCTCTGTCTTACAACTACAAGAAATGGCTGAGACTTTGGAGTCAACTTTTCAACAGCAAACCAATTTCCTCTGGGCCTTCCCTGCAATGTTCAAGTCAGGATTCTGTTAGTGAAAGAAAATGTCTCATTCTTGTCCACACCAAGGTCCTCCCCCCAAACTAGCAGGAGGAGTCGGCATGAGTGGTCAGCTTGACGGACTTCGGAGACCCGTCAGCATGGAAGCACATCAGCTGAATCTTCATGCGGGACTTGAAGTTTCCCAGCAGTTGATTGACGACCCTGAAATATACAAGGCAGTTGGACAATGTCAGATAATCTGAAAGAAGGTATGTCTACTGCACAATAATATTATAAATAAAACCCTACTTTCCTACACTGGGAACCCACTGTGATGTATAAATGTATGTATAGTGGTCCCCGCCAAAGAACCCGCCGCCTACGAGCCTATGAACCTGATCTACCTAAGAGCCTGCCTCTGCTGCGAAGCAGAATGTTTTTGCTATAATTTACCCTTCTAAGAACCTGGTCCCAAGTAAAAACCTTGCCTAAGAGCCTGGTGTCAGGCCAAGATACATGAGTACTTATAGTGTAATTTCACATCATAATGTCTGCATGAGAGAAGTGCACAGTGCTAGATGTGCAGTACAATGGGTACAAGGGTGGAGAGAGCAGGCAGACAAAGAGGTGGGAGTGATGTTTGATGTACGACTGCATAATCAGGCCATATTGTGGACTAACCCATAACCATTTCTGAGTTTGACAACATGTGGGACAGCACTTATGATTGACCATATGGATTAAGGGAGTAAAGTTTAGCCTCCTGACTGATCAGTTGTTTTGCCTCTTTGGTTGGTCTGTAAACACTTGAGTTACTCGTAGCACATGCAATTGTCCATGGGATGACAAAGCAATATCAGGTTTTCATTCAACAATATTTACCCTTATGTGAAAACTCACTCAAAGTTTAAATTATATGCTAGGGAAGGTCAGGAATTGTTAGATAAAAATAACAACAAGCACACGGGGGAAAAAGGCTGCACTTATTTGTACAGATAAATCTTTAACTAACAATAACAATCAACTAATCATAGTAGAGAAGACATCTGTGGTCAGACAGGTTACATAACTTTTCAATCTGCCTAAGATCCCGTCCGCCCAAGAGCCCGCTTTTTTTTGTCTCCCGGCAACTGGGTTCTTAGATGGAAACCACATATAAAATATATAAATAATTATATGTACTTTGAAATGCCTGCCCACCCACAAGATTTTGCCTATCAGTAAAATTCATCATCCACACTAAAATTTCTCTCTGTTTTCTGGTCAGTTCCACAAAGTGATGGCACCGAGCCCACTGGCTCTGACAGAGGGAATATATCCACAGAGCTGAAGTAAACAAAATGAACAGCTAAAGAACATTGGAAAACAGTTGACCTCATCCCAGTGTCGAGCCAAATATTTCCCTAGCAAGCTAATCATTCCTCCATATTGGCAATGACATCAGTTCTTCAAATCTGTGTCATATATCTGATAGCTATCTGAATATTTCACATTTACCTTGAGCTCAGGGCAAATAGCTTTGAAGTCACCTTGGGTGTTGTCTAGCTTCAGCCATTTTTAACCATTTTCTGACTCACATACTAATTTATATGTGTTTTCACATTAAAAAAAGGTTAAATTTTTGCTTCTGAAGAAAAAAAATGGAAGTCGGAAGATAACCAAAAATGGCCATAGTTGGAAATTGTTCTTCAAAGCAATTTGCCCTGGGCACAAGGCATTTGTATCCCATGTTATCATCAAACATTGACACAGTCCCAGTGGCCGACTGACTTCACACTTGCTGGCTGACCACACACTTGCCACAATGCAACAGAAGCTCTTTCAAAACCCAGTGTTGAAAAGCAGAAAATTAAACAAAGTGTTATTTCATAGGCCTGCACTAAAACCACACAGCCAGTTACTTACTCTTTGCCTTCAGGTGAGAGCTCAGGTATAACACTGAAAGCTTCCTTAAAGCAGGTCCTGGAACAGACAAACAAGACACCATGTCACACCATCACAACTGGTCCATGTTCATACATGGGTTATCACAACTGTTCCATGTTCATACATGGGTTATCACAATTGTTCTTTGCTCATACATGTTATGACTATAAATTTCATTTACACTCGACACAGAAACCAGTGCAAAGCAAGAAAATGTATGGAACTTCATGAGCACAGGAGGAAAAAATTTCTGCCAAAATGTTGCGAAATACCAAACCTCTTTAAACTTAATGTAATATTAAGAATGTTTTAACTTCAGATCCTTTCAAGGCCACTAATATAGTAATATAGTAAAAAAAAAGAAACTGACCTAATTATTCTCAACCTGGCGGCTTTTCTCTTGATAAGTTGAAATAATAAATTCAATTTCTCTGAGATGATTTGAATAAAAAACAAAAATTAATTTTCTTGTCTTCCTATTTCTATTTTGTCATGTATGACAGAGAAGACTGGGGCCAGGAGAACGACCAGCCAGTACATGTACTTACTCCACATGAGGGCTGCTGTACAAATGGACGGTGCTCTGTAGTGCCCGAAGTTCTAACTGAGCCTGAAAGGTTAGGGATGGGATGAGGACGGGAGAGGGATGAACATAAATTATAAGGATTCAAGCTCATGTCAAACACTCCAGAGTTACAGGCATTCCTACAGTGTAACGCTGAATGTTAGAGATGTTGCTTTGTCTTATCTTACTTGAGACCATCTGCTGAATGAGCAAAGGCAGAATTATATTTATAAATTATATACCATTTATAGCAGAATGCCTATAACAAGAATTGCTTACAGCAGGAATTGCTTTTAACAGGAACTGCTTTTAACAGGAATTGCTTATAACAGGAATTGCTTATAACAAGAACTGCTTACAGCAGGAATTGCTTTTAACAGGAATTGCTTTTAACAGAAATTGCTTATAACAGGAATTGCTTATGACATGACTTTTCTTTGGTCCCGGCAATTCTGTTTTCTCAGGTTTCTAATGTATATCCGTATACTGAAAATTCTATTCATTCCCAAGAAGCCATATGTAGATATATCAGCCCTTTCATGTGAGTACAAGGACTTCTTTTCAAACTTCTGTTAATCTGACACAGCGGATTATCCAACAACAGGTCCTTACATGAGATGGATGATAATATCCACCACTGAAATGGCACCTGGCATGGGAACTTTCCTATTTCTTTCAGTTAGAAATGTCATACTCACTTACTTTGATACATGCGAACATTCCCTACACCTTTTCTCAATTCATGACAGTCAGTCATTTTTCTGCTTCCATTATGCAAAATTAAAAACTTTGGTTCTCAACACTGAGGAGGCATAAACCATGTGTACATCTGTCATCAGTCAGCATCACCAGGTGCAATGATGGTTGCCGCAGTCAATGACATCAGCAGGATAAAACAGTGTCTTAAATGATTATATTCATGAAAGAAAAGATGCTTTCAAACAGAACTGAAGACCAACAAGAATCTTGGATCTGTTCTCTAATCTTCAATAGAAGTAATTATGCCAGATAAAAATAGGGGAACAATAAACTTTCCTTGCAGGCACATCACAAAACTGTGTACAAAATGTTTATGCTCAAGCAAATTCAAAAATGAGGTCCTTTAAGTTATCAAGTCAATGTCAAGCAGTTAAATTGTCCCAGCACGACATGAAACTTTTCAGTTAAGACAATTTAGCTCAGGGACAGGGCAATGCTAAATAACCCAAGGAGAGTCTGAGATAGAAAGATGCACAATTTGGCACACAAGGCTACTGACCTGAATGGCTCCACCTGCATTGAAATCTGGCACACACTGAATCAATCGAGAGAGCTCCTCACACACTGACTCCATGATTTTCCTCATAACTCGCATCACAAACTTGGGGGATATACTGTACACCTGTGCAAGTACACACAACACAACAAAATAATCTTATAGAATTCTGACACAAGTTGCCCGAAGACAGCTATCAGGAATGACTAATTGACATCTTGAAATTAGACAGCTTTTCGCTGAAGTGAGATCTCTTTTTTTTTTTCTTCACTTTTCAGGTACTCCTGACATTGACAAAAAAACTACAAGATTCCTCATAGTGAACTTTTACGATTACGATGTCAGACTGACTCATGCCTGAATCTCTGCGGAGTTTTCTACTCCAAGATTCTGATGTAAACTTTAGAGACTAACGCCCCCAACACCACCTTGGTTTACTGTCTGATTTCATCAAAGGCTAAAGACAAGAAAATTGTCTCATCAGTGTGTGACTGAATATTCACCTCGGCATGAACTTCTATGATACTCATGATGATCTCCTTCAGATAATTGCGGACGTCAGTCGGATGTTTCCAAGTTTTCCAGTTGAAGCCACCTCGGTACATGTTGGGTTCCATAGCCCCAATGATGGGATCTGATTTCTGCTCGATGTAGCTGGAAAACAATCGCTGATCCAGGTCTCGATACGTGTCTTGGGCAGCCTGAGAGACATACATTATAGATAATTTGGCCGTTACTGTTGATATAAAGACTTCCAAATATCAAGCAAAGCAAAAGCTATTCATGGTAAGTGAAATATACAAAGGAAACAAGTTAGTTCTACGCGGTGTCCTTGAGGGGCAATATTTCAGCTTAATGGAATCTTCAATAAACAATAATGTGCTGATGTGGTTGACAAGTTCCCTGTTAGGAAGGAGGACACCATTCATCAAGGGTTTCCTACAGATTCAGGCTGCCGTACAACACAACTGAACTGATTTGTTTGACACTGCTGCCAAGTGAGTGACAGACTAGATATCACATAAACTGGAACTGGATTTTCTTCACCTTCAGAGCTTTCTCCATCTCCACGTAGCCATGCTTGGTCAGGTTGTCAATGATCCGAGGGACGACAACTTCTAGCGTATGACTGCAGTTGCTCAGCATTATGGTCAACCTTTTATCCTGTAACAACAAGACACATACAAAAGACGTTTTGATTGACAAGCCAGATCTCAGAACTGAGACAGCCCCTAATGGGAGAGGGAAAGCTGAAACTTAACTGACGCTACATATGTCACTACAAGTAAACAACTGAACCATGACAACAATGAGCTCTGTTAAAATAGACCTGCTAAATTGACAAAAATTCCAAATTTATATTCAAACATTCATTCATGGTTTAGGCTTCAGTTCCTGTCATGGACAGAGATATAAGAACAGGGCCTTTTAGCCACAGCAGCTCAAGACAAGAGAGTGTGAGGTGAAAGAGAAACATGTCCGATACTGACCATTGAAGGGATGGGATCCTCGTGTTGTTCTATCTCCCCGTCTTGGCCCACCAGGATTTTCACTGAACTGTCCCAGAGAAAATAAACAGACATATGATGTATTGACGTATTTATTGAGTTGTGCTAGGAAAGAAGGCTGAGATATGATCCAGTGTTGAATTATCACATGGGGAAAAAGATAGAAATATGATATGTCTCCATAAAATAACAGCATTGATATACATACATACATATATAAGCTCCCATCTGAGCTTTGGCCTCTCCCAGTAGCAAAGGTCGTGTCTGAACCATAAAATATTGATCCCTTCTGAAAGTTTTCTGGCTGATTTGCTGAGGTGTTCTATGTTAGGCTATGTAAGAGACAAGCAGTTTCATTAAAAAAGCTAAACCTTCTGTCCTTCTGTCATTACCCACTGCTTTTTCTGTCATTTGACAATACAGGACTGTCAGATGTCACTGGTCATGTGGCAAACATATCAATGTGCTTAGAGCTGGTTCTAATGTGTAAATCTCTCACTGTGTCCACCACCTCCTATGGCTAAAATTTTATCAATAATTTTGAGTGATACTGCTAATATAATCTGCCAGCAAGTTCTAATGTCTCAGCAACTGAGAAACACATGGAGCAATGGGCCCATGTTGGGAGGTGAGGGTAAAGCGAAGATCTTTATCATGGTCAGTTGGGTCTCAATGAACCTGCCGCTCTGGAGGCGGATAAACTGATCATTTTGCGTCTACAGACATCATGTAACACACAAACACTGCCCAGCAGTCTGATAGCCAACACAACACTTGTGATTTGATTATCCGCTGGTCTGACTAACTTCTAAGATATCTGGAAGTTATCTACAGTCTGCAAACATATACGTCAATGAATTGAAAACTTGATTTAGACCATTAGGAAATATGTTGGGACCAAAGTTATGGAATGCAGAAAATTACACATATAAGAAAATAAACATAACATTATGCACAAATCTGACAGGACACAGTTGGCTCCCTTACTGTCTGGCCTCAGTTTTCTGCAGGGGTGGGCTGAAGACCAGCTGTTCCATGCACTGAGAGAATGCCTGCAACAGCTGACTGCACAAAACGGTTGCCTCCTTCTGGATTGGTCGCTGGCTGAAGATCTGCAATAAAAGCACAACCCATCTCAATTTTAAAAATCCTTACAAAAACACCTGTTCAAATATACAACAATGAAAAACAAACTTGACACTTTTCAATATCTAGAAACAACACACAAATATTAGGAAACTTCAAACAATCACGATTTCATGAGGGATTATGACCGAATAAAACAAAAATACTGTAACAACATGCAAGTCGATCTACACACTGATTACCCACAAGTACAACAACAGTATAACAATGTCTACACCAACAAAATAACCCCAAAAGCTTGCAATAAATTATCAATATTCTCTCTCTCTCTCTGTATGTATCATCACTTAAACATCTGGTTTTCTATGAAAACAAGCCCACTGTATTCTGAAGTCAGAAAATTGAGATGAAAAATTTTTAATAAAGCAAAAAATAGTATTTTCTAGTATTTATCTCCTTGCCTTGGCCACAAAAATATCTTGAAACTCGAGATCTGGCAGTCAAACAACAGACTATGTACAAACTCCTACCTCGGGTTCTGTTGCCTTGTTCATGACGACCACCTCATGCAAGTGTTGGATGGCCTCGTTCACAATGTTCTCAAACAAAGCCGGCTGTGGAAGAACAAATACTTGCAATGTACACGCTACAAATGCACAACATCAAATGGGTATGTCTCCAGCAGAAAATGGGTCAGAATTGAATCTGCTATTAGTATGGTCAGTTTTCTCACTTAAAAAAACAAAGTTTGTACAAAAAGTGAACAATGATGTTAAAGAAACAGCGTTATGTGTGGGGCAAAACACATCTGGAATGATTACCGTCTTTCTCCTGTAACATTCAATAACAAAGATCTAGAAATGCATAGCTATTCACACACTTAGTGTGCGACTTACCAACTGTGTGGTCCCCCCAAACTCATCGTCCGTCTCTACCACCCACGTCTCTTTGGTATGGAGACATTTCACATCTGGAACAGACACAAAAATAGATTTCTTGAATTCAAACCAGTTCACCTCTGACTATGACAATATCATGAACAATGCCATGATTACTGAGCTCTATATTGCCAGCATGGTCCTAAGCATCATCCCACACAAATTTGACAAGTTGTAATTGTGACAATAAAGACAATCCTTTGCTAAATGTTCACATCACATATCTGATGCCCCCCTCCCCCCTCCTCCTCCTCCAGGTTGTCATGACAACAGTCATGTTTGTGTGGGACATCATTACCATTTGCCTGGCCTAGGATACTGGAACTCTTCTGTACTGACAGTTCATGCATTTCCATAAAAGAATAAATTCTTTTGCTTTTCCTGTCAGGTTGTAATACAGACAACACAGAGACCTGAAATTTGTGCAGTTACCGCCATGACTGATTACAAATATAGAACAGCTGATTCCAAAATGGTTCAAACCTGGGTGTGCACAGAGTTTATTTGCTGACTTTCACTAAGACAGAACTGAAGCAGCTATGAACAAATAATTCTACACATGCAAACATTTTGGTCAGGGTAGATTATAGAAAGCTATTTTTTGTACTACAGTGGACCCTTTGAGTTAAGACCCTCTCAACTACGACTTCCTCTCAATTACCACTTAAAATTGTCTGACGGAACATTTTTTCTGTATGAAGGACTTCCTCCCAAATCCCACATACGACCCACTCTGATCCTCTTTTCTGTTATTCCGTCATTCCAAATAGCAACCCACCCCCATGTTTTGAGCCCATTCTTTGTCATCCGTCAGTGTGACTTATTAAAGTGCATACCGTAATCAATGCAAGCCTCCTGACTCTCGAGTCTAGTGGCCACACCTGCATATTTGGTGCAGACACAACTTCTTGTCACCCTCTAGTCCGGTGACCAAGTTCCCCGCAGTGGGAAACACAAAGGCCAACTTCCCGGGGTTTTCTCAGGGGTAACGTCCACGTGTGAACCGCGGTGCGATTGGCCCCATATCAAAGACGATCACTGACACTATGTTTTCTACCATTCTTACGTGAATTTGCAAGGTGGTACAACACATTCCGGGCACCGGTACTTGACACGCTCATGCTGCATGGACGATTTCTTTGTCGGAAGAAACTGGTCCAGTACCTGAGCTTGGTCTTGGTTACGCTCAGTCAAAATGAAAGAAAAGTGCGATCGGGAAAACCAAAACTGTTTATTACAAGAGTAGTTTCCGTATCAGCCCATAGTTTTATTTCATTGTAAGCATAACAAATTTCATAGCTACAAAAAAAAAAAAAAAAATGTTCACAAAGATTCTTTCTTTGTGGCGCAAGTTTTGTTTCAAGCGTTTTCTTAATTACTGTGTTAGTGTGTATGTATCTGAAATTTGTGGATGTACGTAAAGAGGAAAAGTAGGTAAATTACAGTTATTTTACAATGCATTCATGCAAAGAGGAATACAAGGTAAACCACAGTTATTTTACACTATTTACAGTGAATTTATGTAATTTCAGGTGGACGTAGTTTTTCTTATCAGCCTCCAGCAACATTTGGGTGAACCTCTCAGTTAAGACTCCCTCCCAGTAAAGACCTTTTTCATGAACATTTTGAAGGGTCTTAACTCCGAGGGTCCACTGTATACTTGTACTAGCAGGTCAGTATAAAACTGGTGTTAACTCTTTCCATGCCAAAGAACGGTATATCGTCGATATTGCAGGCGGCCATTGTGCCAACAAACGATATATCATCGATATAGCCCTACTGAGTTTGTGAGACGTTTACGTAGAGATAGACATTTTATCAGATACTTTTGGAACGATAACTCCCGTGCACTTCCTTTCTCAGTCTTTTGGCTTGTGTTTTGAGTTGCGAAAATGTTCGATAACGATAAAAATTGGTGCAAAAACAAATTACCAGTCGTTGCTAAGGTAAACTAGTGATGGATACGCCCACTCCAGGCCCTTCTCGGGGTTCTAGACCCTCATCTTGGCGAATTTTGTCAGAATATCAAGCACGGGAGCTTGTTTTTCACGGTGTTAGTGATGATGAAGAAGGATCTGATATCGATAGTCTAGATGATGATAGAGCTGACAAGGATTATGAAGTAGACTCAGATCAAACAAGTTCTGTGCCTCATTTTTCTTTTCTAAATACCTCTACTGCCTTTTCTGTATCCTAATCTTATTCTCCGTTCATTTCCCTACATTTCCATGTATGATACATGTAATTCCTATGCATAGAACCAAAGTTATGATGATTTTTCTGCGATCAGATACTTTTCATGCGTGCATTCAAATATGGCCTGGCACAAACGTGGAAACCCCCCTGGCATGGAAAGAGTTAAGGTACATCAACGACAACTGCTAGATCTACATCAAGATTATTCTGGACAGAGACCAAATCTCTGATGTCTGAAGTTTTGCACATTGCAGGTGACAAAAGAAAAATTAAGAAAAGAAAATTAAAAAAAAAAAAAAACACAATAAATGACAGTATTACCAAAAACACAAAGCCAAAATGGCGTTCCCTCCGCAGCACACAGCCTAGTGATGGCACAGTCCCCAACCAGTGGATTCACAATGGCAAACAATCACAGAGTCTTGTCATGGGTAGTCAGCTTACAGCAGCATTCAATGCCTGCTCCAAATCAAGGTTGAGACTGCCACGGTCTTCCAGTCTCACAGACAGACAGATTTTGGAATCAGAGGTCCCCAAGGTCCCCCTCTGTTCTTCAGGGACACAAAACATGTGTTTTAGGATCTGTCAGAAACACAAATATATGAGATACAACATGAAATCAGGTACTTGTCAATTTTTACACATAAAGAGTTATTAGTATTGCACTAAAGCTTACTCAATCCCTTTCTCTTGGTGAAATATCTGTGCTCTATCTTGAGAATAAGAGACATTAGCAAATGAAGACAATGGGAGTGAACTGTTGCTTCTGCTGAATTTATTGAGAAAATGGCCAATCAAGTTCATTTGCTCAATGTCTTGCCCCTATAGCAAATGAATCTGAAGTCATTCCAGCAAATTTCGAGTTATGACCGATTCGAACAATTTTCCGACTGAGATACCAAAATTTTGTATTTGTTTTCCACAGGCAAAATTCAACCTTTTCTAACCTGAAAAAAAAAATTGGTATCTGAGTTGGAAATTGGCTAAAAACGGCTGTAACTTGTGACTGCCTGGAGTGCCCTCAGTGCAAGACATATTTCAGCAAATTTAAATCTGAAATAATATAATTTAATGGCCACAGGGAGGGCTTGTGAAAAAAAAAAAAAAAGAAATAAAGTCATTTAAAAATTCCCTCACTGTTAATAAAATAGTGATTTCTCCAGTTCCTCCAGTTTGACGAGTGCTTGGTTTCCCCATGTTATGTTTCAAATCTTTGTAGAAACCTGAGAAAACAATAGACATATAATATATGCTGAAGAGTCAGAGATCAAAACATCTGATTTGTGAATCAATACACTACATTCCATAAACATGCTTAAATATCTATTATTCTTATATATTGTTGCTTTATATGCCTTCCTAGTTCGGTGACTGAAATAAAGAAAAAGAAAAAAAAAAAAAGAACAAGGTTTTCAGTAGTTTATCACTGGAGACATTACTGAGACGTGGAACTGCAATACAAACTTACATTGGCATCTGTCGGTGCTATGTATAGTATAAGTAAGTACCAATGCATAAATGAAGTGATTTACCTCCACACGTTGGTATCATCTACACACTGGATGTACCCACCAGCAATTGTCTCACTGGTAAAGTGGCTGTCACCCACAGGAAAAGCACAGGCCTGCAAAAGAACAATGAAAATGAATAAATGTTTTTAAAAGATCCTCTCTATTCGAAAGATTTCTGTGGGAAAAAAATATTTAGCTCATTTTTTTTTTTTTTTAAATGGTTTCTCTACTGATAACATTTCAGAAAAAGAATTGTGTTGATGTGTAATGTAGTAGGTTTCATGGATTCTCCACAATGGAAACAGTTCTTAAATTATTGTTCTCTGCTAGGCACATTTCAGAACACGATTGTCTTGTGCCCGGAGCAAATGAGTCGCAAGCCGCTCCAGGCGATCGCAAGTTACGGCCGTTTTTACTATGTTCCAACTCAGATACCAAATTTTTCTTTTCAGGATAGAAAAGATTGAATTTTCATTTTGTGGAAAACAAAACATTTTGGTATCAGTCGGAAAACAGAAACGGCTGTAACTTGAAATCTCCCCGATCGACTTCCAACTCATTTGCCCTTGGTTCCAGACAATTGTGTTGGTATGAGAGGACATATATGACTTTTTTTTAATAAGGCTCTACTGGAAGCATTTCAGGAAAAAAAAAGTTTTTTTCTTTTTTCTCTCTGGGCTGGAACATCTCCGAAAGGCCAATTGTTGAAATTATATATTCAATAACCTCTCTGAGCAGAATATTTTGACATACATGTATCTTACTTAGCACAAATGGTTCTTTCTTGTCTGCAGAGATCAAATACAAAGAGCAGTCATCCTATTAAAGATAGAATTTACAAACCAAAGAGCTGAGCAAGAGTCGTCTGTTGACCCAGTAGTGCATGATGTTACATAGGATGACAAGAGAGAATGCTCAAGGTTATTCCAGATCTAGGATAAACAAACCATCACTTTCCTTGTCTATAAAGACAAATTCAGAGCATTCTTGCATCATATTTTGAAGTGTTATCTTTACTGATGAAAACCATATGCAATGGGATTAGGAGCAGAAGTAACCACTGCAAGGTATCAATTGACTAGGGTTTGATCCTTAACTACCGTGACAGCAAGACACTTTGATTAAATTTCTGTAGTGATGAAACCAGACATTATTAATTTATAGTAATACTTTGAAGCGCTGTCCTGGACTTAAATTACTTACCCTATCTGCGTTGCAAAATACAAGAAGAAAATATTTGACTGATTTCCAATCATTTTGACATCTTTGTGTTGGGGTAAGGACCAAATATAATGTTCCATAATGGAAAGGCAGTTCATTGAAAATACAAAGGGTGGTCAAAATGATATTTTATCAGTTATATTATGTCTGTGTTGGGATTAAACAGCATCGACACAATTGCAACTGAAGAGGACCTAGCACAGGTGAAAAAAAAGTTCATTGAAAAGATGTACAGAGTATGTAACATTGAATAGGTGCTGATATGTGTTAAGTATAACTTGTTACATCCAATGATCAAGAAAGGAGCATTGTAAAGTTCAGTCTTCGAATGTCAAGCCATCAGCCAGCAATACAAAGAAGGAACTGCATAAAAAGTGACCAAAATCAAGGTTGTTGTTGTTGTTGTTGTTGGGGCTTAATGGCACATCAACACAATTATGGCTATACTGTGCCAAACATCGTAAGATATGTTTACATGTCAAGAAGGAGAGAGGAAAGAGAGTGGGACAGAAGACAGGAGCAATAAGAGATAGAGAAGAGATGTCACCCTTGAAACTTCGAGGATGGCATTCCATGGGAAGCACCCCACTGATGGTGGCCTTTCACTGCTTGCAGGTGGGAGCAAAGAACCTTCTTGCATACCCAGGATTACCGGGATGGGAGGGGAGGGAGGAGGCGCAAAATCAAGGAATTTGTCTTGTAGTTGCAGGAGAAAACACTGGATGAATCAAAATTGTGTTTTCAGATTTCTCACCATTTACAAAACTCTCACTCTTTGAATGCTAGGTGACCACCCAGCAATACAAAGAAAAGGTTACTGTAAAGGTCAATGCATGAATACTGAATGACTATCTAGCAATACAAAGAAGGAGTTTGTTCGTGTTGTGGTTTAACAGCTCGTCAGCACGATCATAGACATATTGTGCAAATACAGAGGATAAGTTTACAGGTTAAAAAGGCTTATCAAGTATATATGGAGTACAATATTGTATAGACGATTCATTTACGAGTGTATAGACGATGCATTTACGAGTGTAGGAGGACCAATATAAATAAACATGGAGCTTCCAGTGTCGCTTCATGTCCACCAAGTCATGTCTTTTGGTGGTGATCTTATATTTTGGCGTACAGACCAACCTGGTGTAGAAAGCTCAGGATGGCCTGTAGCTTTGTTCTGTAAAATAGGTCCTTCAGAGAGCAAACTTGGAAGTTGATTTCTCAAGCGTCCCTGAAGTTGGCGCAAGCCAAAAGTATGTGTGTGACTGACAGTTGATAGTCATGGGTTACACACTTTTGGGGGAGGGGAGGGAGGGGTGTCTCTCTCTACTGAGGAGAAAAGAGTGAGTGAGGTAAGAGTGGTCAAGGTACAGGCGGTTGAGGACCACTCCATCACATCTACGCAGCTGAGCAGACCCTGGCCAAGTTCAGACTGGACAGAGTAAACTTTGTTGGCAGTCTGTTGATGACTCCATCACGGTTGCCACAGCACCATGATGTTCATTGTACTTACTGACGATCAGCCTGAGATTCAGATGAGGGACACCCTTATCCAGAAGATCTAAAGCCGACCTGGTCATGGAATCTGTTGCCTCATTTCCTGCAACACCCATATGACTCGGTACCCAGCAGAACGCGAATCCATGTCGTCCACCTGCTGAATAGACTCTGAAGGTGCTGCAGGTGGCAGAAAACACAAACTTTGTATGGCCTTGCCATATCCAGCCAAAAAGGTCAAAACAGCAGCAGTAAATATGGTCATTGACTCCACTGGGTATCAACTCTGTCACTGTCACTACATAATGTGAGTGCTCAGTTTGTCTCTTCTGTATTAAAATCATTGAGATTCTGCCGACTGTTCTAGTAAATTTCACCCTTCAAATGCCGAACCATCATCCAGCAATACAAAAAAAAGGACCCATCTTAATGTCTCATGATGAAAAGCCAGTCCACTGGTAAAACAGAGGACGGGCAGGTTTACCTTTTTCTTTAATACATTATAGAATTGTCATTGATGAAAATGAAGAATTAATATCAGGGACCAAATTGAGAAACAGTAAGTGCCAAAAAGGATACAGACTGTCGGTCCACACGGGGAATGCTATAATATTTGGCGTGAACATATGGAAAATAAGTATCTGTTGATTTCATCACTCAAAGAAAGAAAGAGTTCTCTGAGGATATCATCATTCAAAGAAGGTTTGAGCAATACAAAA
>JBCAUA010403141.1:0-18070 GCA_038406235.1 Peronia verruculata | reverse complement strand
AGGAAGTTTTTCAGGTTGTGTTTTTTTTTTTTTTTGTCTCCTGGTTTGTTTTAAGGTTTGGTTTCATGTATTTTCCCCCCCCCCCCCCCCTCAGAGTTAACATACATCAATGACACTATAGTTGTTCCCTCTCTCCACCTCCTCCTCCTCCCCTCTCCTTCTCTCCTCAGTTTACTTTTCTGTCAAGCTCATTTTCTTTTGCATGCACACATATTACAGGACAGCCCCCCCCCCCCACCTTTAACCCGTTCACTCCTCTTTTCTTTCATGTCTCATCCCAATCTCTTTCTGGCTTTCAATTCTCTCTCAACATACACGTCATCTATTTTCTCATTCTTTTCTCATGTCACGAAAACTCCACACTCTCTCCATTCACCCCTCACCTTCTCCACTCCCCCCCCCCCCACCCTCCCCAACCTCATTCCTTTCTCTTCCTGTCTCATTCATCTATCTAGTCCAGCCCAATACAAATTCTAACTTAGACTACTGTGACAAATCACGGTATTGATCATAGTTTAATTCTAGTCATTATATTCGCGCTATACACCATAACTTTTCAAGATATTGAAAGAGAACCGGTTGCATCGTGCCATTCTGTAAGGACTGCATTTGGTTGACTATATGTTTGACCGATTGGTCGCAATACTCAGAACAGAGGTTTTCCAGGAAATAGCCTTTGTCAAAGTATGTTCGAGCTACTCCAGTCACGAAATGCCCTGCCCTAGCTTTCCTCAAGCCAAGCCACTAAATTAATCTTTTATGTACTGGAATCTCATGTATACGCCTACTTCGCCCCTCAGACTCACTGAGAGACTTTGTCAGGGATTCCCAGACTGGGTAAATTTCGTCTTTCTATGGTACAATGCCTGTTTCTGACTGTTGTTTTTCCTAAGCCTTTCAATCCTAAGAAACAGGATCATCTCGGCTTTTTAGAGGTTGCCAATTTTTGCTGAGAAATTATGTGGGTAGAAATTTGGAATTTGGAAATTTTGCCCCCACAGCGGCACTCAGGCCTACTCTTCTATCGATTTTCAACTGCCAAGGGTTCTTTAATGTTCGTGACGTACACACGGGACCTCCGAAATATATTCGCCCTTATCCGAGAAGGCTAGACGTCGGGCTTCCCTACTCTCAGGAAGTCAGGGAACCGTTGAGTCACAGAAAAAATACGGGTTTTCGATGGGAGATCAACTCACGTTTTATCTACTAGTAATGAAACATCTACAGTCGTTCAGGGCTTGATCGATTTTAAAAATTACTCCAGACATTTGACCAGTACTTGAAGTCCCTCAGTGATACTGTCCCTATCTTGAAATATGGCGTATATGAATACTACTTTACTATAAATTATGGTTCTTCATTGTCATTATTCTGTATGATTAGAACAGAATTATTACTATCGGATCTTGTCTTACCTGTGTTCTGTGTCTATCTCTCTGTCATCAGCTTTCTCGGTACTGATGGTGCTATTGATACGGTTCCTGGCAGCCTTTGTGGTCTGGCTCATCGTGGCTCTGGCTATCTTAGCCAGCATGGGTAAGTGAACTCAGCTTGATGCAAGAGATAGAGAGGGGGGAGGGGGAAAGAGATGGCAACTCAGCTTGATACAAGAGATAGAGGGGGGGGGGAGGGAGGAAGATGCCATGGACAAAAAGAGGACGAAACATGAAAAAGAGAAAAGAAAAAGCATTTAGTACTCCCGTTATTAAATGAGACAGAGGGATAGGGGGAAAAGTAGGGATAAGTGTGGACACCTTTAAGTAATAAACCAACAAACAATCCAGTGAGAACAACAGAGGTTTATCTGTTGATCATGTTGAGTTTAAGGAATAGCAGTGAAGTCTAGAATGAATGCATTGAATGAGAAATAGAGACAGAAACACTCTGGCACGATGGATATGACAGCCCTGATGTTGTTTCAAAACGTGCAGAAATTGCTGTATGTAACAAAAATTTGTAGCGGTTCAATTTCCAGAGAGGAATTCTGAAATGAAAAGAAATAAGAAGTCTTAGGACAAAGTATAATTTTTGCAAGGTGGCACAATAGTGTGATCAAAGTGATCCAAAGTAGTGAAACATTAGGTCTTCAGCGATGCTGTGTGCCTTGATGACAAATGATACTTTTTCAACTCTGGTTTGGCTAGTCTTAGTGATGTCATTTCTCCCCTATAACAACTGAGAGCTGAGGAGAAGTGATGATAATTTGTGTTGATGACAATCAGTTTGCTGAGATAAGGTGATGAACATAATGCGGTCATTATCCTACGGGTTTCTAGCTCGTGTTTGCCACTGGCCGGTTCCTCGACCAAAGACAATTATAGCAATTTAGTCAGGGGAGAGAAGCCTGGAGCGATCAATGATAAAAAGAGGATAATCGAGTTCAATAAGTTGACAGAGCCTGTAATTTGCCAGGGACTGCTTGGCAAGGAAGGCCTACAGGCTTAAGTCATCGCTGCCAGGATGGCTTGATCAGCCGATCGGTTTTGACTTTTTTCTCTTCTCAAAAAGAGAAATAATTACAATTTGGAATTTTAAATAACATTAACAGTTTCTTAAATAAAACAAATACATGTAAAAACAAAAACAAAACAAAAAATACTAAAAAACAGATCTGGGGTCTACATCATTGTATGGCTTTTAAGTTATGTTTAAAATATTATGGGTAGGCCTAAATCTTAGTGTTCTCTTTATGCAAAAGTGTTTGATTTTAATAGAACTTTAAATACTTATATGGCGCATTGTCTGCTCTTTACAACAGTTGGGTCAGCTTTCCTTTGGTGGACATTCATCAGTAACAAGAACAAGTTGGACAGGGAGGAGCAGCTGCACATTCCTTTACTAGAGGTGGACATCAACAGTGAAAACGCTTTCCTGACCTTCTCTGTGGTGGCTACTCTCCTCACTGTGAGTCACTGCATTGTTATCATCAGACTGTGTACATAGATGTCATACCTAAATTCCCTTCCCCACCCTATCCTATCCTATCCTATCCTATCCTATTCCATCCCCTCCCATCCCATCCCATCCCATCCTATCCTATCCTATCCTATCCTATCCTATCCCATCCCCTCCCATCCCATCCCATCCCATCCTATCCTATCCTATCCTATCCTATCCTATCCTATCCTATCCCATCCCCTCCCATCCCATCCCATCCTATCCTATCCTATCCTATCCTATCCTATCCTATCCCATCCCCTCCCATGCCATCCCCTCCCATCCCATCCTATCCTATCTTATCCTATCCTATCCTATCCCATCCCCTCCTATCCCATCCTATCCTATCCTATCCTATCCTATCCTATCCTTTCCTATCCCATCCCCTCCCATCCCATCCCATCCTATCCTATCCTATCCTATCCTATCCTACCCTATCCTATCCCATCCCATCCCATCCCCTCCAATCCTATCCTATCCTGTCCTATCCTATCCTATCCTATCGTTATTTGATCATAATCATCCTGTTCACCTCCATCACCAAGATACAATATTCAAACTCACTAGCAAAGATTTAAACAGTTTTTGTGTGCTAATGGTGGTGTGAGAAGAAAATTATCTGTGATTATCTTTGATTTTAGTCCAGATTTGAATAATTGTATGAAGGGAAACTTTTCCTCAGAACTTTATATCAAGGGCTTGGATTTCAGTGGAAACATCAATTTCTTGTGCCTTTATCATCTAGCTGAGGACATATCTTTCATCTTTATCATAATTTCCTTTGGCTATACAGCAAAAAGAAGCTCTCAGGTGTTCATAGAAAATGAATTAAGTGCCACCATAATTTAAATAAGCTGCTTTGGTGATCTTATACCTTGATCTTACAAAATTTCTCAATTCTTTTTTATGCAATAAAGGGAGTTTTCTCTTTAGCTCTTGGAATAGAGTGAGAAGAGAACGTAGGAAAAGATAATCCTCTTTGTGCCACCTACTTTGAAGTATGATTAAAGGCCAGTGAGTAAGAAATTGTCAGATCCCGTTGCAGATCATAAGAAAACGAGTTCCAAAGGCTTTATCCGTTATCTCAAATTGAGTTCTGGAAAGGTTTGGTTTGATGTTTCTTTGAGCATTTAATACATTTTGCCAGGCGAATTGACAAAAGTTGCACAACAGGTGCAAGGGAGATAAGCATAGCCACTGACACAACTCTTAGCATTCCCACAACTGAGTGACATAAATGTATAACTTCTCTTATCTTCATCTATTTATTTGTGGTGTAAATATACAAGGAGATTTCATCAACTGTTATAGAGACTGGCATTAAAAGAAATTGCTCTGGTAAATTGAAAGTGATATGATCAGAATGATTAAAGAAAATTAGTGTTTGAGCTTTGTATTTGTGTCATTATTTTTCCATCTTATGTCAAAGTTTTTGTTTCGTCTTGTTCTGTTTTGTTCAGTTTTTCACCAATCCATCACACTCAGTTTCTGTTACCTCAGGTCATTTTATGATTGTCCTCATTTTTTATTTTTTGTCTCCTAATAAAGAACTTTATCATTTTCTTTCTTTCTTTCTTTATTTTATAATTCATAATTACCAGGGCAAACTATTAGGCTATTGATTATATGACAATTTAGGACAAAGTTTAGGGTGGTTTTTTTTTTTTTTCATTATTCTCTTAGTGTTTGGTTACTGTTAGGTCATTACTCCATTTAATTCCACTAATGATTGAAAAAAATGAAGGTTAGTGGGTCAGTTGCATGGCGTTCACTCTAGTTTCTTATTTAGGCCTTAGTGATGTTACTTTACAAATTTTTCGAACTACTAAATGTGAAAGAGAAACTTGGACAGTTCCCTGAGGTTAAAATCTGGGCAGCTCTTACCCTTTTAGATTTTCCATTTCCAGAAAATTAAGAGTCCTTTGTCTTTCTGGGTTAATTGGAATTCATAATCAATATCTCTGGCCTAATTTTCCATTAAAAAATATTTGTCATTACGCAAATGTTTTATTTGTTTGTACTGAGAGACCCCTGAGTTATTTCATGAACTGATTTCTTTTATTACTATGATAATCATGAAAATCTGGAACAGTGTAAATACAGCACTCACAATTAATGTATCAACAAGTAGATATACATGAATTTAGACCAGGACTATTTGAGCCCATCAAATAAATATTTCTTGTCATTGTTTCTTTTGGAATGGATAATACTTTTGGAATGGATAATAATTTATTTATTTTTTGGTTGTCAGTATCACAATGGTGAACTTATGAATTTGTATATTTTGTCGTTAATCTTCAGATTGTCCTATTGCTGATTCTGTTGTCGCTGAGGAAGAGAATCTCCCTGGCAGTCAGTATGTTCCGAGAGGCTGGTCAGTGTGTGTCTGCCATGCCCATGTTGCTGCTTCAGCCACTGTGGACTTTTATCCTGCTCTTGATGTTCTTTGTCTACTGGGTGACCGTGCTGGCCTACATCTGTACCGCAGGTAGGTTTACACCTGTGCATCAAGTTCTCACCTATTTGTTGTTAAAACTATGACCTTTCAGCTCTCATAGAAGGCTATGTCAGCCCCACCAGTTGGCTCAGTCACCATTTTTATTCATGTTCATATCAGAGATGGTTAACTTTCTTGTGGAGTATATGATTTTTAATTGTAAAATCTTTATTTATGACTCAAAGAACCTACCTTACACTATTTTTCAGTCCTGTGTTATTTTTTGTGACTTTCTTAAAAATCCTTTAATTACAAATGAAATATTTACATGCTTGATTCTAGCAAACAGCTTGGAAAAAACAAATAGAGAAAAAAAGGAAATAAAAGACTTGTCAGGATTTGCAGGGATGATTATTAGGATCATTGTGTTGTACATGTATAATCATGTTTGGCTATTCTTCCTCAGAAACCCCCAGTGTTACTGAGCAACAGTATGTAGTCTTCAAGGAACACGAGACTGTGAGTTACTTCTGGTGGTATCATCTGGTGGGACTGATCTGGATCAGTGAATACATCGTGGCCTGCCAATCATTTGTTATTTCTGGTGCCACTGCTCGCTGGTATTTCACCAGGTGAGCATTAAACTTCACCAGTTTTTTGCATCTATTCACTTATCTTCAGTGTGTTCAGAAATTCACCGTTACCTTAGTATAGTTTTAGGTCTACCTTGTCCAAATGTGAATGAGGAATCATTATAATGTATTTCAGATGCTGAAGGAAAGAAATGAACAACTATGATTTTCCATATCTCCTATGATATGTTCTATGTACATCTTTCAACCACCTGGAGGCAGTTATCTCGAAGCATATCTCTAGCTCTGAAGATGGAAATATAATAGCTCACTCATTTTTAGGCAGAAATTACAATTTATCAGATATTCAAATACATCTGTTTGTGTGTTTCAATTTCTCAGCTTACTTTGTAGATTGTTGCTTATTTATCTCAAGAATAATTATTATTCATTCCATTTTTTGTTTGTTTGTTTGTTTTTTTTTATTAAGTATTCAATTTTGTTGTCTATTATCTCCAGAGATAAGAGTCAGTTGGGATTCCCTATCTTGGGCACAATTGGACGTCTGATTGTATTCCATCAAGGTTCAGTTGCTTTTGGATGTATCATCTTGATGCTAGTGAAGTTGCCACGTGCAGTTCTGTTGTTTATCAGCAAAAAGTGAGTTATCAGTACAAATTATTTGCCCAATGTCTTCTCCTGAATCCTTTGACCTGGTAGGAAAGATTATGTAAAAGAACAAAAATTAGTTATTTTGTGGCATCTTTTGATTTTGAGATAGGGATTTGTTGTTTCACAAGCCAGACATATTACAAATAATCTACATATACACGTTTTGATTTGTACTACGGATGATTTGCAGATATAAACATATACGTGTATAGATTTGATTGTAATTTTTCATCTGCCAATCCTGGCTGAGACTGTTAAATAATCCTTGAATAATTATATCATTACAGTACAAAATCAAGACAAAATTTAAATGTGCTATGAAAGGTATTGTAGAACAGTAATCTTACAAAATTGTTTTGAGTTTGTTTTCATGAGTTTCTTTTATTTTTTCCCCATTCAGACTGAAGACTTCAGAGAACCAATGTGCACGAATGTGTGTGAAATGTTGTTGCTGCTTCGTGTGGTGTGTGGACAAGTGCCTCCGATACCTCAGCCCCAATGCATATACCATTGTTGGTAAGTCTTTGAGCTTCTCAATCCATGGCATGGAGTAATTCTGATTATACAAGGTGTCCACAAAGTTACTATACAGTAATTTGAAATATAAAAAATATCATGGTAAGACTAAAAGGAGGGAAATCTGGTCACTATTTCTATTTAAGTACAATGATAGTCTTCAATTTGTCTAGGGATATCTTCTCCAGAAACAATTTCTTCAAAGAATTCTATTCTATAGAGTTATTTTCAGTCTAACTGTACAGTAACTTTGCACACAGGCTGTATAATACATGTAGTTGCGCCATTGAGTGAAATAAGTTTGTTTAGCTAAACTTTTTCTGTGTCAAGGTATTCCATTCAGAGTTAGTTCCCATGACCCCATGATCAATGAAGACAGATTTTTCAGGCAAAGCTCTCTTTGAGAATTTACTTATTTCACTCACTGGTTTGACAGTTCTTACATATGCTACAGAATTTCTCCCTATGTCAGAGAATGCAACCTTTCTCAATGTACACGTGCCAAAATGTGTCAGACCTTTAGAATATTATTTCTCAGCAAGATATTAAGCATAATTAATTCTGAATTAACTCTATTATGTATGACATTTGATAGAAAATCCACCTGACTCATGACTTCTTCATACTGTAAGTTTTCAATGCAGAGTTATTGAAATTGCATCAGATTTTTTACACTACTGTACTAACTAGCCAGCAAGTATGTTATCAGGGCAATAATTGATTCAAAGTGGGGTAGGTTTGGGTGATCTATATGAGATGCCAAGATTCTCACTAACAGCCTGTTATATTTTGTTCCATGAGGTCAGCCTGAACAATTAAATACATGTAACAGTCTATGATATCTGCAGCAACCAGTTACAAGGGCGAAAATCAATAAACAACATTTCAATGCTTCTGCAAAATGTAAATGTTAGAACTATTTGCATGGATCTTTAACATCTTCTCTGTTTGTCTTTCTTTCCCACAGCCATTAGTGGTAAAAATTTCTGCACATCAGCGAGAAAGGTAAGCACCATGAAATTGCTGTTCATGTCTCCTCTTCGTCAATCAGTCTTTTTATGTTTCAGTTCTCTTTAAAGATAAAAAATGTCATTGCAGCTGGAATTTTTTTTTTTTTCTTTTTAAACAAGAAGTTAAAAATTTTATCACAACCAGTTAATTTTCCTTCCTTTTTTTTTAATTTGTATATTGCAACCAGTTGCTCCTTTTTTTCAGTCTCATAGAAACATCAAAAAGTGCAATGTTTGAATTTTTTTGTTTGTTTTTATTTTATTTTTCTTTATAGTTGCAAAGGAGAAAAAGTAAATGTGAAATAAAAGCATTTATGTTCACCGTGTTCATCACAACATTTCTGTGACATTCCAGTGAATGCCAGTCTTGGAAAGACATTAAAAGTTTCTTTTATCCTTTGCCTGACAGGGTTACTTTGTACTGATGGGCAATGCCTTGCGGATGTCAGCAGTCAACAGTGTCGGGGAATTTGTTCTCTTTCTCGGAAAATTATCTGTCATGGCTGCCACCACATCTGTTGGGATCATCTGGTTCAAGGTGAGTTTGTCAGAATTTTCCTGCATGTTCAGACAAAGATAGTGTATCTCATTGCAAGAATATAATTCATACATTGTAGACATTCTAGGAAGTCTATTTTAGATCATTAATTATTCCACAAAAAATATTAACAACAGTTTTGAACAGCATGGATGTCAACCAGCCCAATGAAAAGTTTACAATCAAGATGTGAGGCCAAGTCTGTATCTATATGACAGTTTTTGTATCCATTCTCTCAGTATGTTTACAAATTCATGATTTGCCTGAATGAACATCACGTATTCTTGTTATTGATATGTTGGGTTTTTTTGTCTGTATGATTTGTGATATTTATATTGTTTTATTTGTTCCACAGAGCCAAGATGACCTCCACTTCTACGCCATTCCTGTGCTTCTTGTATGTGTTTTCTCCTACTTTATTGCTCATTGCTTCCTGTCTGTGTATGAGGTGAGTACTCCTGCACTTTGCAATGTGTTTGTGCACATCAAGTCAACTAGACCTACTGGCTAAAATCAAAGAAATAATATAAAAAACTATACATTGTCTTAAAGCCCTGATTTAGAAAGATTTGTCTGGAGTTGCATTCTTAAAGCAAATCAGATGAAATAAAAACTGCATGCCACAATAGAACTTATAAATTAACAGAAATAGCTGAGAATCTTAATAATGACATAACTGATGATGTTGATTACTTCACAAATGAATGAATCCATTTCATTTTTTTTTTTTTTAATCTTTTTCTTTTTATGTTTTAGCATAAGTCTTTTTGTGATTTGTATTTAGATATGTATGTAATGTTTTATTCATTTTCTCTATTTTCAGATGATTATTGATGCCTTGTTGTTGTGTTTCTGTGAAGATAGAGATCTGAATGATGGCTCACCTGAGCGTCCTTATTTTGGCAGCAAAAGTCTTATGGTAAGTTTACGACTTGAATACCTTGGCAACAAAAAAAAATGCCTGACTTTCAGTTCCTCCAGTACCTATATTCAAATTATATCCATGATGTGGAAAGGGAGGGAGACTACACATTCCTCAGAAATAAAAAATTTCGCATGTTGACAACAAATGCAAAAAGTACCTGGGCAAATGATAACAGACAAAAAATAAACTTGTGTGAAAAATAAAAGGACAAGTTTACTAGGTACCTTTGTGGTGATTGTAAGGAGGATGGCCTAGTAGCATTGTTCATTTTTATGAGTTATCTGGTTTTTAGGATAATGATGAAATATAAGAAAAAAAATGTCCTCAGATAATTGCATAAGAACTGCTGTTATAAGCAAAATCAAGGCAAGTGCAATTTGCACTAATTAATATCCAGCACTAATTTTGTACACTAGGAAACTTTTGGCATAAACCAAAAACACTGCAATTCTATGCTATGTGTATACTGTAATTGAAACTTCTTTGTCCTGTTCATTTCAGGCTCATGTCACTGAGTGCAGCAAAGCCTTGAATGATCTAACACAGGAATGGCGCTCATCCAGCACAGACCCAGAGTCAGAACCAGCTCAAGTTTGACGGGAAGACAGAGAGTACAGATGTGATGAAGACATGAATGTGTAAGCGACAGTGAGGAGTGCTGAGAAATTTCCAAGAAATGTGCTATGAATGAGTCCATGCCAAGGACCAATCTGTTGCGAGATGAGAGATTGCAGTGACTGAATGAAAGACGTATGACAGTGATAGAAGATGTGCACAGTAGAAGAAACTCCTTTCTCCTGAGCAAAGAAGGTGCATAATTAAATTGCATAATTAAATATTTATTGCAAGTGAAGAGTGGTTGTCCAAAACTCGATAAATTGGTTTTTCAACTTTTGGAGTGAATTTGTTCTCATTGCCTTATGGAAGTTCAGTCATATTGATTTCGATGATATACATCGGTATAATGTGGTCTTCAACAAGCAAAACTATATACCTAGTGGCAAAAGCTAGCATATTTAGGCACTGACTGGAAATGTTTTCCTCAATTTGGGAGAAATTAACAAAACTGACTTACTGAGTTTTGGAAAGAAATACTTATCAATTATATAGCTACCAAAATCGGAAAGAGCCACTGAGCACATGCGTTATATCGCAAACAAAATTAATTATGAAACTGAACCAGAGAAATGTCCAAAAAGCTTTTAACATGTCATGTTCCACAGTGTCAGATATCAGTAGTTGTCTGAACAAGATCAAGTCTGAAGATATTTAGTAATGACACAGACAATAGTCAAACCACGCTTTTCTGAATATTGGCTCTGTGAAGAACATAGTTCAAAGTTGTCATATGGGCTCATGAAGGAGATTGTTCTACTGTGTGAAGAATAACTTTGCAGCTTTACTTCAACCTTGTTGATATGTACATAACTTATTCTGCATAAAATCCGATGTTGAAAATGTTGCCTGTTTATGACCGAGTATGAGATTGTTTGACAGAAGATCGGTTGAGTATAATTTTACCCGCTCCAACATTTTTTTACTGGCTTTGTATCATTTGATATTTTGCTACCAATGAACTTCTGTCAATACAAATTTTTTTTTGTAATGTATATGTTTCTTTTTTTGTTGTTATATGTTATATTCTATTTGCTAATGTCTGGAATGACTAAATTTATTTTGTACACACCAAAAAAAAGCATTTATCAATATAACTTTTTGTTTTAAACCCAAAATAAGGGGTTTTTTTCCAAGTGTTTCTTTCACCCATTGTACAATGGAACACTATTTAATGTGTTTTATGTATGTTGAGTGAAATTATGCTAAATGAAAGCAAGTGCTGAAGTGAAAGAAATTTTTGTAGTCAAACATGCAAATCTACACGGCATTATTGGGAAGACTGTGCGCATGCAAAGAATTATAGGGTGCTGGTCACCCTGATTCTGAATGAGTAAGATAAAACTGATCAGGTTCATGGATCAAGGAAAAAAAACAGCTATTGATTGTCATCATGACCATACATGATTTTAGTTCTGTTTTTTTTTTACTGAGAAAATGTCTTGCACTTACGGAAAATGAGTCGGAAGTCACTCCAGACAATTTCAAGTTATGGCCGTTTTTCACTATTTTCTGACCAAGATACCATTTTGAATTTTTTTTTTTTTTTTTCACAAAAAGAAAATTCAGCCTTTTCTTACGTGAAAAAAAAAAAAAATTGGGTATCTGAGTCAGAAAATATTTTAAAATATCATGATCGAACAGCTTTCAAGTCAGTTGTCCTGGGCACAAGACAAGTAGTTTTATGACACAGTCTTTATAAATATTTTATGTTTTATCAGACAGCAAGATTGATGTCTCTAGGAAATACATCCACATGTGAAAGTCATTGCAAATACGAGTATGTGGATGTTTTTAAACAGAACAGTATTTGGTCCCTCTTTCATTAGAGCAATAAACTAGATTTGTCCTTTTCATTCTGACTTTTGACCTGTTTCAAGTATGCCTTTGAAGAAACTGAGATGAAGCATGGGAGTTAATCTGCCAGTGTTTGCTTGTGTGCATGATAGAACCAATCTTTCAACTTTCATAACTATTTTATTATCCAAATGTACAAATCTATTTTTCTAATGCTGACTTTTCATAAATGTCTTGATGTGTATCGTTCTTTTAAACTCTAGATGCATTATGGTCTAATAGCTTCATTCAGTATTTTATGTTTTTCTTTCACTGAATATTCCTTGCTAAATCAGTGCCCTTTGCTAAATTGCTGTAGAATTCATTTTCATTTCATTCTGAATCTTTGAGTATTCTTCTCCATCATTTGGTATTTACATGTAATTTATGTTAATATGTGTAAAAATTTCTTTTCTTTTTTTTTTTTCAGTTGTTTTAACAATTTGTATGTTTGTTTTCTCTCCGATAATAAATGTGAGCTGGCATTTCTTTAATATTTTATGCTAAAAAAGAACAATTTCTTTTTTGTCCTGACTGTGAACATAACAATGTGTTCAGTGGAAATCCAATTTGTTACTGATGAAGCATATAAGGATTAATTCTCCTGCTGTTTTAGTTTCCATTTAATTTCGTAGTAAGTAGCAAGTTTTTTTAGGGTAACACACTTGACAGTCTTTGAGCTTTATAAACTATCACCAAGTGGGTAATGTTTGCTTTCTTTCTTAACAGCATTTTTGTCCTCTGACTTGGTCAACCAGTCAGTCAGGAAGATTCTTTTTGTAATCTGTAATCAGGGGATATAAAAAACTAATGTCAGGAAGTAGAAACAGAATCACCTCTATTTACATAGCGAACATGAATAAATTGCAAACTAAGCCATTCCTCATGAAAACTGAATAGCTTGGCTCTGATAATTTTGTTGCAGTGAGTAACTTACTGTGGTATTTCCAAAGACATTTTTTTTTTAATTGTTTGTTTATATAAACTGCATCTTCAGCAAAGGAGCCACAACAGATATATCTTGTGAGCTCGCAAAACACTTTTAAGATCATGCAGTCTGTCACATTGTAACATTTTTTTGTCTTGCATGAAATATCCCAAAACACTGGGAGAAATGATTTCATAGTATTCTTTTGTTGTTTTTACAAACTGCCCACTCTGTAATAATTCCAATGTCCAAAGATCTTAAATGTCAAGCTAGATTTTAATAGATTAATATGCAGGAAGTTTCTATTTTATTTAGATTTTTTTTTTATTTTCAGAATATTGCTGGGCATAATTCTAGTGAACTTCCATTCTTATTTTAATTTGTCTTCTTGAACATTTGACTAAAAGTTTTGTTTGTTTTTTTTTACAATTGAGTTGACTTGCTGAGGGTTTGTCTGCTCCAGAGAGAATATATAAACTGTAAATAATGGAATTGTCCATCAACCAGTATTACATGGACTAGATGTCTGGCCCACCTGTTTTGTCATGAGAATGAATTTTTTCCAGGCCTTACTGAAACACAAAGTTGTACATGAAGCTGAGTTTTTCTTTATCATCTGTCGTTGATTCTAGTATGCTGATCGAAACTAAGGTGGTGATTTTCATCAATTTCAAAATCCATATCGCAATTTTTAAATGAAGTGTTGAATGGGCACAGATTCCTCTGAAAGTCCTTTGAGTTCTGTTCTCATGCCTATAGTTTATTTGCAAGTTTATTTGTCATTCCGTTGAACTGTCATCTGGGCGTCATCAGATATGAAATGTTTTATAATTTAGCGCACACTTAAGATTTGACATGTCTGAGGTTTTACAAATTGAGGGGAGGATGAAAATGAGATTTCTGCAATTTGTCCTTTTGGTGTTTTATTTATAAATCTATCCAAAACTTTGGATGCATTTTAATTTTGTGTTCACAACAAAATGCAATAAGATTACTGAATTGCTTTTCCTTCCTGAATGTGTCAGGATGCAAGACAAACAGAATTCTATATGAATTTACATGTAACCTGATTTGTTTGATACAAATCAGAAGTTTAAGGTCTGCAATATTTATTCTGATAATGTTTGTGCTGGTGTTGAAAGAAAGGGCATGAAAATGCAACAAGATCTTTGAACCGTAGTGTGAAAATCGTATTTCATTATCCCACTGGAAACTGATACTGATAATCTGATTACAATAATAATCTAGATTTTTCTTTTTTCGATGGGATAACTATTTTTTAAAATCTGAAAACTGCACTTTCGTTTTAGGGCTCCTTCAGAACCAAGAATATCACATCTTTAGAACAAAAAAAAAATAAAATAAAAAGCATATGAGCTTTTCCAGAATTTTTAGTTTGGAAGATTGAGTTTCATGAGTTGTTTAGTAGATTGCCATCATTTTGAATAGTCATACTCTAAAATGATAAGACAGAAAGGAATGCAAGAGATGAGTAGCCTGAATGATAGAAAGAACAGTGGATTGATCTATAAGAAGTTCAGAGAATGAAGAGGTGCTCTGTGAACGAGAATGAAAATGTTGTGAGATAGAGAGATGGAAAAAGCAAACATGTAAACCGATACCTGTGGATGCTTGCGAGTGAAAAGCTGAGATTTGTCATGACAGACTATGAAAGGTTTGTATATTGATCTATAACTGGAAACATTTTTTTGCAAATCTGCATTCTATTCCAATAATGTGATGTACATGTACATTGTATGCATGTTCTATTGTTAATACTGTATTGAAATTTGCCCATATCACATGAATAAATAAACTTATTCATATCACAAAACATGTTTTCATGTTGATATTTTTTGTAGTTATTGTCTCAGTGGCATATATGTTTGATTTACTGGGTTATTTTCCAGGTTGTGTTTGTTTTAGAGGGCAATCATATGAATTCTGTGTAACAAGGATTGGGAAAGAAGTGAAATGCATCAGTTACTGAATAAAAAAAAAAAAGTAACACTACCATCCCTTAACTCTCAAGAGGGGAAATTGGCTTGGCCATTTCAACCATGTCACCGCAGTGCAACGTTATTGTACTTCCCCTGATATAGATCAGGTACCCGTTTTACAGATGGGTGGACTGAGGAAAATTGTATGTTAAGTATCTTTCCTAAGGATACAACATGCAACCACCGACCTCTACTTCCAAAGGCTGCAGCACAAATCACAATTCACCACACACAACACATGAATGACAGTCATGTTGATAACAAATATTCATATCCTTCAAGAAAGCACTACCCATACAGACTCAGTTCACACTTACAAAGTAATCTATCAAACTTTGCATGGTGCAACACATTACTTGTTAAAGGAAATATCAAAGTCAGTTATAAAACATAGACATTTTATTATCAATTTAGCCATTTCTTTTGAACTTAACAGTGCAGCATTTAATATTTAACACCCATCTCAGTCAAATCAAAGCCATACCAGGGCTAGTTTGGAGGGGAGAAAAAAAAAAAGATCAGCCAGAAAAAAAAAAAAAAGGAAGAAAAAAAGAAATAGGAAAAGATACTCCAGAGCTTGTCAGCCTGTAACATATGCAGATGTAACAACATAGGCTGTGGATCAGGCCTACAGCTCAGATAAGTTAGCATCAGTTTAACCAGTAACATTCTCGATCGACTCCAAGTGTCCTTGAGGTTGGAGATAATCCATACCATACACAGTAGCAATTAAAGTAAGAACGACAAGACCCAAAAACAGCCAGCCAATCAACCAGTAGGCGAAACAAAGACATAATGCTGTCATCTTCGGACAGCAATAAAGAAAATAATACTAACAAAACCTTCAAAATATTGAAGCAGTAGAGAAAGAAGAAGAATATGAGAATGATGATGATGATAGTAACACCAAGTTTTCAATTTCTACTACGCTTATATGAAGTTCTTCACAGTGTTATATGTTTCTTCTTTATGTATTTGATTAGTTGCCGGTAGACAGCAGTCTTAGACTTCAAGAAATTTTAATAACATGATAGTAATGATTATGATAATGAGATGTGAGCACAAATTGTTTCTAAAGGAAAAGACAACGCAATTTTCGGTGATGCCACACCTAGAGATCAATGTTAAAAAGCTATACAAAGCAAAGGAATAAAGAAGACTGGGAACTGAAAAATCTTACCTATTTGTCCACTATATATCACAAGATGTCATAGTCTAACTCTAAAAATATACTATTTCATTTATTTTTAAAAAGCGTTAAAAACCCTCTCCTACACAGTAAACAAGTCGTTTGATAGATATTTTCTTCCGTACACAGCAATACCCTATTTACATTTTTATATGTTTACTTAGTTGCCCTGAAGAAGAATCAATTCGATTTGAAAACTTGGCTTTCACTTTCAACATCAAGATGAGGTTGTTTATGTTATTTGCCTTTTTAATTTTTTTTTTTTTTTTTTAAATAATAATGATGATGATGATGTTGATGAAAAAATAATGGAAACAATAAGAAGAAATATTTGAAATATAGGCAAAAGAATTCAAACTCAAGATATTTCCTGGATAACATAGAACCGTGAGCTATTCTCCTACACTGGAACTCAATGCGGTGAAGTTCTTCACGAAAGATCGATTCATTTAGAACTTGATAATCATAACTTTGAACGCCCAATCTTGGTGACACTAATGAGCTGTTGCTCCAGCTAGGTGAAAGTATCGACAAAAACCAGCAAGTGAGCCTAACAACGGATTGTAAGATCACTTTTTTTTTTTTTTTTCTGTACTGTAGCCAGAAAGTGTACGAGAATTATATTTTACCAGTCAAATTTTGTCGCCTTGCTGGACACAAGGGTTGTTGAACAAATTTAGTGAGAAGAGAGAAAGAGAGAGAAACAGAGAGAGAGCGAGAAAGAGAGAGAGAGAGAGAGAGCACATTCACGAGTTTTTTTTTTTTTTTTATGAATTGCGGCCTACACCATCAACATTCACTTCTGAAAAATTAACAAGTACTTTAAAAACTTTGAAAAAACATCGATTAGCAGAACTCTTATAGTAGTCTATGAATGGGTAAGAAGATAAACTATGGAGATGCACCATGTAGATTATAAAGAAAAAATACAGCTTGAGTCAAAATTTTGTTTGTATGGGAGAAATCATTTATTCAGAATTCACTGAATACTCTCAACCTGGTCACCGGCACGATCAATACAGAAAAACCATGGTTAAAATACAAAAAAACATTGAGTGCCTTGACCAACACAATTCTCAAGGAAAACTTCATATGACACTTTGTACTCTGTTTTTAAGCCTTTCAGCCTTAAGAAAGTAGGGTTATCTCAGCTTTTTTTTAAAGAGGTTGACTGTTTTTGCTGAGATTTTTTTGTGGGTAGAAATTGGGAATTTAATCTGGAAATTTTGCCTGAATAGCAGCAATCAGCCTACTCTTCCATCGATTTTGAACTGCCAAGGGTTATTAAATGTCCCTAACGTACACACGGGATCTCCGAAATATATGCGCCCTTATCCGAGAAGGCTAGACGTCGAGCTTCCCTACCCAGAAGAAGCCAAGGGACCGTTGAGTCATTGAAACAATGCAGGTCTTTCTATCCTCGTGTCCTTCCATCCCTCAGTGAGAGGACCCGCGAGTCGGCCAGAACCCGCAACCTCATCGACGTGAGTTGTTTTCAACCTGAAGCAGACGTCAAACCACAGAGTCACAGCCCCTCCCCCCTCCCGCACCCCGTCCTTGAGTTCATCGATGTCTCTAACACTTTTTGCTATACACGCCCTCCTTTATCATGCCCCAAAACCAGAAGTCACAGAGTGTCAGGATAGAGGAGTGTGCAGGCCATGACAATGATCCACTCCGACCTAAACAACTATTTGGAAATGTTTGATCGAGAAAAGTAGGAACCGGTACTTACAAAATGAGGCAGTGCACTTGATTTTGACCGACCCATTTCTCCCACACTGGGGTTGACATAATTTTGACTCACCCTATATATTTAGAACTAGCTGGGCACCCCACGACCTCCGTGGGAGTTTTTTTTTTTTTTTTAATGTATAGATCCTCTCCATGTT
>JBCAUA010403031.1:0-18072 GCA_038406235.1 Peronia verruculata | reverse complement strand
GATTAGGAATTGCTACAACTAATTATAACACACACAGGGAAGAAAGCTGTACTTATCTGCATAGATAAATCTTTAACGATCAATGAATCAAGACAAGTGAAGACAATATGTGGTCAGATGGGTTGCGTAACTTTTCCGTTCGCCTAAGAACCCGTCCGCCTAAGAACCCGCTTTTTTTGTCACCCGACGACCGGGTTCTTAGGTGGAGACTACTGTATCACAGAAAATTATAGGACAAATGACTTAAGGAAATGTGACCTAACAATTGTGACTCTTTCGTATTCTGACAGCTGTCATTGTTCTTTGATGTGTTACTGCCCATGACCTCTGGTGTCTCTGAGGAAGACTTTGTGCGAGGACAAAGAAGCGGCTCCTTTGGAAAACCTTTCATGGAGGACTCTGGGAATGCTCGTTTCAACATGGAGTATGCAAGGCAAATGTTGTGGACAGATCTACATGGATTTCGAGTCAGAGCCTGTGAGTCTTCTTCTTTCTTCACACATCTGAGACAGGAGAAAGTTAATTCATTTTACACGCATAGTCATAACCTGTTTGCTTCAGAATTTTCTTCACGTATGGACATTTTTTTTTTTAAATGGAAAATGCAGGTGACCTAAGAAAAAAAAAATTTTAAAAAAAAAAAAAAAATCAGTTCACGAACCAATATAAATTATATATCACTGTAAAGCCATTAGAGTGAGCTATTGTGATTTCCTTGTCTTATTCACAAATAAAGAAGTCTGGATAAAATTTTCTAAACTTCATAAGAGGCCAGTCCTGAAGCCAAAAATTCAGTTCAGTGGAATCTGGCAAATAATCTTAATAAGAGTTAAAGCTCTTAGTCTTTTGTGCAGGCCTTAACTGGTTAAATATTTAGTGTTGAAGTGTAAGTATTGAGGATAATGGGAGATTGTTTCACAGATTATCTGCACTTTTCAAAAGAGGGATTTGTGTAAAGGGAGATCATTTTCACCAGACTTTTACTTCCCTTTGCCAGATTAAAGATGTGTTGGGCAAGTAGTGTAAAGAGGAAAAAATCCTTTTACTGCTTGCCAGTCGAAAGACTGATGGTAAAAAAAAATTAATAAATCATAACAATAAGAAGAAAACATTCTCTTTACGTCATAATTTTTAAAAAATATTGTTCATGGTGTATCTTTCAAGCAAAGAGTGCAAAAATCTTTTTCCTCTTTACACTGTTTGTTCAATCCCTCTTTTGCCTGGTAAAGGGAAGTAATAGGACTGAGCACAACGATTTTCCATTTTAAGGGATTGGATCGTAATGTTACCATTTTTAAAATCTCATAAAAATTTGTTGTCATGAGACCTTCATTTGAGTGATTTTTAAAAGATGCTTTGCAAAATACGATATGTCCCCTATAAAAAAACCAATTGCGTTCATTGACTAAGACATGTTTATTTGTAACAAAAATCATTTGTAAAATGAGAACATTGAATTTTTCTGATTCTTCAGTTAAACTCTTGATTTACATCAATGCTAAACTTTTCATAATTCTCTCTCTCTCTCTTTTTTTTTTTTTTTTTCTGAATTTCTAATATGGTGATTTTTATTGTTATTACGTGTTTTTTCTTCTCAGGCATTCTGATATTATATAATTTGTTTGTTACTATGATTTTAATTTATTTTGTATTGGTTACATTTGCCATTAAACTGCTTCCAAAGTTTCGTGCTCTGTATTGTTCACTTTCTAATTTTAGAGAAGGGGCCAAGTACAATTGCCTGAAAATATGGACACAATTTTGTTTTACAATATACCAAGTAGGTCAAAGAAAATAGGTGTTGGTGTGAAAGGTGTATTTTCTGTAACTATAATTAGTTAAATATTGGTTATTTCGATAAATGTGCAAGTTATTGTTCTATGCTTTTAATCACAATTGTTCACAGTGTTATAAGAGTTATAAGTTCTGTAATTATTATCATGAATGTTCAGTGTTATAAAGGTTACATATTCTGAGCTTTTTACCATCTCATTTTTTTTTTTTTTTGCTATGAATGTCCACACAATTTTATCAGGATAGTCTGTTTTGTGCTCAATATATCCGCCAGGTGTGATTGAAGGAGGCAAGTACAACTACCTAACTCAGACAGCCACCGAGTACAAGAAACTGTTGTTGGCCTGTCCTGAGACTTACGGACTGGGCCTCAAGTGGACCAATCAGGCTCATGTGGAGATTGAGGTAGGCCATATCAAAACAGATGGACAGATGTAACAAACTTGTCTGTTTTGATCACAGTGCTAATATTTACCTGCCTATTCAAATATATCTGCACAAAATTTAAAAACAACCTGTTTTTCAAAGACATTTGACTTTTTCACTTCATTCTGAAAAAAAAAACAAAATTGCATTTTGTTCACTGTATATTACAATAGAGATAGTAAGACGATATCTTTATTTTCTCAAAACAGAAATTTTCAGAGGAAAGATGTTTTGTCCAAATATGTTAGAAGGGTCAACATTATCAAACAGTGAATTTATCAGCCTTATCAATACTTTGCCAAAGGTTTAAAACAGAATGAGAGAAGGATGTTCTGAATCAAACATTGTAGTAATGTGGGGAAGAAATGGGCACAGGAAGGGAAAAGATTATAACTCAAAGAATAAGGTCTTTTTTCCCAGAGGAGCTGACAAATTATGCTATTTCAAACAAACAAATTACAAACATCATCAATGCTTTAGTTAAGACTACAGCTATTCATAAATGAGATGCGACTTGATGAAATCAGGAGCTTGTCAAACTGAGGCCACCAGAGAAATCATGTGTTTTTCAAAGATGATCAAATTTTAAGGCAATTCTTTTTTTCCTCACAGAACCCTTGAATATCAATCTAAAAGTGCATTAAATTTGCTGAAATAGATTGAGTAAAGGCCCAAAAATTGTAATTTGGCAGCATGGGCTAACAAAGATTGATCAGGATTTACAAAAGTGATCAGTCATTTTCTCACTAAATTAAGCTGCAGCAGCAGGTCACTCCATCGTCTTTAATTGCCAACAGTTCGATTTTTTTTCTTAAGGTAGAACAATAATTGAAAGAAATGAATGAGCTTAACATTACCATCAACTCAGTATGCTCAGAATTTGTTCAGAGCATGACTTCATCATGTTGCACCTCAAATGATTTCAGAGAACTCAGTTGAAAGAGTGCATATCATGCTGCTCTACAGAAATGGCATGAATTATTTCAAGCATTTTGATACACTGAGAAAAAAACTGTCTATAGCATGAGGTATTTTTTTATTCTGTTGATTTAGTACATAGCTCTATTTCCTAGGGTCATATCTTAATTAATTTTATCATCAGATAGCTCTCTTGCTGAGATATCAGTTATGTTCGGCACAAGCCTGACTTGGACCATTATTGTAGAGCACTGATGATTGTATGATTTTCGTACTGTAAATAATGAACAGCAGTCAATATTATTGTTTGAGAGGATGAAACAGTTAATAGTTGTAAACTGGGGTAATCATGTCAGAGTGGTGAGCAAATGAAACAGTATACGCGTATGTGAAGAATTTGACTACAAAACAAGGTGAACATCATTTTTGAAATGGTAAAGATAGTTGTACGAGATGATAGCTTCATTTGAGTTATATGACCTGACTCCGGGGCTAGAAGCTTACCGGACAGCAACAGTATTTATTTATGAAGTAAACCCAACCAAACTTTACAGAAATAATGCATACCAAAAATCTTAGAAAATCAGAACTGAAATAATGAGTGCCTAAAATCTTAGAAAACGAGGATGGACTTGTGTCCAAAATGGTTCTTATGGTGAGGGCTGCAATATTGGATTTTGTTCTGTGATACTTCTTAGTTATTATTCAGAATATAAAGTTTATATCTGGTATTAGATAATATTTGATGGGAATAAAACTGTTTATCCATAATACTTTATTTTCAATTTTAATATTTCAAAAAATTCCATATTTTGTTTTAAATTTTACTGTTTACAAACCCATATAAGAGAATCTGTGGCAAATATAGAATTTTCATCCCCAAGTTTTAAATCCATTAAAATAAATAAATTATATTTGAAATCAGAGACAGATCCATCCAAACACAAGGAGGCTGTAGCAATTTTACCTCCAAAATATAGTCTTTGAGAAAACTCTATCATATTGCATCTTTGTCTGTAAATCTGTGTTACACAATCAACTAAACCAAAGAGATTTAAATTGCCTAATTTGTCCTTATTCTCTATCATGTTGATAAAGTCACTTTTGCTCTTTTTTTTTTTGTTTAAAACATACTCAAAGATAAGGTCTTGAAAGTTTTCTTATTATCATGACTTTGTCACTTTTTATGTTGTGTGGTTTCACATAAGAGATTCAAAACTGATTTTTTTCTTTCTGCACAAGGCTCACTTTATTCCTCTTGTGGTTAGTTAAAAAAAAAAAAAAAAGAAATTAATTTGGCCGACAGTATTTAAAAAATAATAAATGCCAGTTAAATGAACATGAAAAGATGTCAGTCGTGATTAGTTAGAAGTTAAAATTCCCTTCATTTTAAAATCATTTTTGAATTTATTTTTTCACTTTACAGCCTGCTTGTTCAGTTGGAGAAGATGTCGTCGTGATCAACTCTGTCCTGGCTGGAGAAGTGACGGCCGGTCATCGTTCCTGTATCACCCATTGTGATCTCAGTGGTCGCATTAGTGTGGGAAAAGACTGTCTTCTCTCAGGCCTGCAGGTGGAATTTAACAAGGTAGAACATTTCCTTCTGTGGGAACAAATTTCCCCAAGTGAGTGAAAATCTACCCGGCCAGTAGAGGGTCTCAATAAATCTATATAATAAGAGCCACAGGGGACATGGCACTTATCTTATGGTCCAATAAAGCTGGAATCAGCAGGCATTTCAAATTCAAATAAAATTACAGACGTGGGCAACTGATACCCAACTGTGTTGTAGGTTAATCTTTATTTTGATTGAATTTACAGAGCTGTTTTATTTTTTTAATGCCGAACTATCATTAATTTTGTCCACCATCACTTCCGTGCAGGACACATGACGCGTTCAAGACACTTTTTCTTTGAGTAATATTCAGTTTAATGGACCAAAATATCAGCATCGAGGTGCATATGCTGGCCAAAAAATTTAAGTCGCAGGACTATATATTTTAAAAAACCTCCCACGGAGGCCGTGGGGTACCCAGCTAGTAAAGAATAACTAGGGTAAAACCTTGGCCAGATAGAGGGACTTTTAATTTCTTCATGACCCATTTGATGAACACTATTGTCTTTTTTCCCTCTGCTGTACAGTAAAGGTACCAAGATATTGCTGTAATAAACAGTTGTCATGCTCCTGCAGCCAACTGACCATAATGACTAGTGCAGCTCATCATATATTTTCTGTGCAATGCCAGTTATAGGAGACTCACTATAATAGAAACGGCATGTGATAAAAAATGCATAACAGAACCAGTTGTCACAAAAGAATTACAAATTAGCTGTTACAGTGACTACATAGAATAAAGGAGGTTCATTTTTTTTTTTTTTTTTGTCATCATTTTATTGAGAAGTCAAGAATAGAGGAATTTTATGCGGATTTAAATTCTGTACCAGTGAACTTCCAGCATGAGTACTCAGTGGATGTTGTTTGAATAGATGCATATGATAGTATACTGATAATGGCTTAAAATATACTGCTAACGCTGTTTGATGTCTGTCAGCATCACTGGATGTGATGTTGACTGCTCTAATCAGTGACACTGATAGGGTAACTCTCCTCTATTTGCGCTGATCTTTGCTAGCCCTGCTGATTTCATGGATTCTCACTCCACTAGATTTAGTGATGTATCAAAGGGAGACACTGATGATCTGTCTTTTCATTTTGTCCAGTCTTGCCTTGAAAAATTGTTCTTTAGGTTTATCTCTTGATCCATTACATATGGCCTGCATATCGTAATTGTCTCCTGATCGTTATTTATGAAAGCTTTGTTGTTGTTCTTTCTATGTGCTTTCATTTGTTCTGTCTGTCCAACTAATCCTGAGCAGTCTGTTAAGAAACCACACCTTAGCACTTCTAAACCAAGTTTAGAGAAATGTGCCTAGTTACAGTATCTGACATATGATTCTGATTGTTGTAGAATTTCATTTTTAAGAGATGCAAAATGAAATTTCAGAATGTTTTACTGAGATGCATAGTATTCATCCATATCGTAAAACAGCCTCATTATCATGATTAATATGTCTAATGACTTCAAAAGTAGTTTGGGCAAAACACTGGGATATCTAACTGAAAGATGATCATGTTGTATTCATGAGTGAATTCATAGCAATTCCAGGATTCAGACTATATTTTTGTGCATATTCAACCAACTTAAATCAAACAAAATAGATAGAACTTTCAGACATAATACATGTGCAATAGTTAGTGTTTGAGCTGAAGGCAACAATGTGTTCTGTTATCATAATTTCAAAATTATGCAGTTTTCAGACAATATAAGTCATACTGGTTGACTAAGGAGTGTTTGTAACAAATCCTATTGTTGCCGTTAATGAGACATGACGGGGTCTCTACAGGCACTGTAAAGAAAAAAACAAACATCGTTCTTGTACTCTTAATTAAAACATACATTGTGAACAATTCAGAAAAAGTCAATGTGTAAGGAAAATGTTTATTTCTCATTGTGGCAATAAATTGTTTCAAGATTTTTTTTTTTTTTTTGGGGCCTGTTTTCCAAGGGAGAAGTAGAGAAGTTGTTTTTGTTCTTCTTTATGCTACTTGTTCAATACCCTTTTTGTCTGACAAAGAGAATTAAAAGCAGTCCCCATTCAGAACTTGTGACTGTCAATATCAGATTGAAAATCACTTTATTGTTATTTAATGAGTTTTTATTTAATTATCCAAGACTCAGTTATAGGCCAGCTTTTGCAGTTTAACTTTAGTTATTTTTGTTTTTTTCTTCTTCTTCAGCATGACCATGGAATTTTCAGACATCTTGATTGTCCAGCTTTTCAACATTCACATAAAGACTCTTGGCATTTTTATTTAATTATGCATCAGTTTATCAAATTACTCTTTGACTTCTTCAGGGCAAATCCAAAGTTATGGAATTTTCAGATGGTATGGTTGTGCAAGGTTTCAATATTCATCTGAAGACTCTTGACATGACACGTCACATGGTTACCGTCCATGGTCGTCACGATGACATCCAGGTATGGATCTCTTGTCAAGATATATTCTCATAGCTCCAATATTTTTCATTCAGCATTCCGATGCTATTGGTCATCATTGAAGCAGTGGAACTGTGTATGTCTCTCAGAAGTTCACTCTCATTTTTTCTATGGGTAAAATAAAGAATGAAAATAGCCTAGACATCAGGAGGAAAGTGAAAATCCCCCAAAGAAAATGTGAATATTTGGACTGCAGTCAGGTGAAATGAATCAGACATTGAATGCTTTATATTGAAATTATTGAAGGCAAAGGAATGGGCATATGTTGACTGCCCCTTGTTGAAAATCCTTTAATTTTGACTCTTGTGAGCAAAGACATACACAGTTAAGATTAACTCCATCGACTCCATGATCAGGAAATTCCAATTTTTGTCCACTAGGAACTCCATTGACAATCAACTTATTTCACATGGTCACAAGGCATTTGCATTTTTTGTATTAAACCGAGTGCCAGTATGATGATAATTATTTGTGGAGTGTTGGATATTGTGAATGCATGAACTCTGAAAAGAGCCCAGAGTTTTTTTGAGGTGTGAAATATGCAGTATATTGATGGGACTGCTTTAGACTTATCATGCAACATTTCTATGGTTGTAGTTTGAGATGTTGTCACTGTTGTTTTGGCTGTCATTACAGTTGACTAGGGAAAGGCAATATTCTTTTTTTTTAGCTCTCTGTACTATAGAAATACATCATATTTGCAGTCATGAAGGGAACAACAGTGAAGTGTGTTTCACTATAGCTGAAAAAAACAGGCAGAATTTTTATTCTTGCACTGTTTTTTTTTGTTTGTTTGTTTGAGAAATAAGATATGATAAGATAATATTAAAATGAGATCAGATAAGATCAACTTTTTTTTTTACCTTGAAAGGAAATCCTTTCCCAGTTGATCTGTCTATATGTAACTTACACTCAAACTCATATACACAAAGACTTAAATGTCACGATAATGTGTAATAAGTTTACATCACTTTTGAAGGTATAAGCAGTATTTAGCCATGTTCCACATAGACTGAGAAGGACTACACCATTGCCAATGATATTTTCCAGGCCCCCAGTTGGAAGAGCATGAGTACATTCTGTAACCAGCCATGGCTGTTGTTCCTAGACAGAACCGGCATCAACCGGGAGGAACTCTGGAGCTCGGATGTCGTGAGTTCCTCTTTTTTAATCATCTGTAAAGGGTGGATGGCACTCAACAGTCTGGGAAGACACTTTACTTTAGAGAAGGAAAACTCCAGCTTCAAAACTCCACCACCTTGTGTTATACCTGGTTGCCATTTGTTGCCACCAGATCTTTTTCACATTTTCCTTACAATTCTTGAAGCTGAAAAATTTTGAGTCTTACAGAAGGATGGGCTTATTTTTGTAATTATAATGAAACAACTCTGTCTTCATTTGAGCAGGTAGCAATTATTTATTGTATACATGCTGTGTGCTTAATTTATTTTATTCAGGGCAACTGGGATGAAAGAGTAATGTATTACACATTTTAAAGTGTGGATTAATCATTATTTTTTGTTTATAATAAACAGGACATAATCATTTTTGTAATTATAGTGAAATAACTTTGTTTTCATTTGAGCGGGTAGCAATTATTTATTGTATACATGTTGTGTGGTTAATTTATTTTATTCAGGGCAACATATTAAATTGTGGATTAATCATTATTTTTTGTTTATAATAAACAGTACATAATAATTTGTAATTATTATTGGTATAAATTTTGAGGTGACATTCTTTGCATTAGAACAATGACCAGCAAACAGTTCGCACAGCAAAGCTGTTCCCTGTCTTCCATATCTCTGAGAACATTGGTCTGCGGGAGGCCCAGTGGTTGATGGGAGCCCTGGACGATGACGAAGGAAAAACCATCCTCAAGAGGTAAGACAAAAGAGAGGTGATGTCAGGATCGTTTCTCACCAGCCCTGTGACTTCCTGACACAAGGGGTGTTGAAAATGTACAGTCAAGAGGGAAAAATCATTTTATGCATTTTACGTAAAAGTTACATCATGAAAAATTCATGATGTAGGAAAAATGCTTCCTTCTTCTGGCTTCTGGTTATAATTTTATTTGATTTTTCTTTTTCTTTTTTGTATGATCAATCTTTCAAATAACAACAAAAAAAGTGATATTTTTCATTGTGCCGAGTGCCTTGCCTTTCATAAAGGTAGTCCATTGTTTCCAGTCTTTCGAATCAAGTGCCCCATCATCAGTCAAGGGATATTGCATAACAGAATTGTTAGTTTGATCCAGGTTGACATTCAGTGGAGCCTATAGTATTTCAGATCCAATTATTTATTCAAATCTCTGAGTTATCATTTATGAGAGGTCTGGAATTTTTCACTTTACCCTAGCAGTGTCAGAAAAAAAATATCTAGAATGTCAGCTTGCTATATTGTTTTTTTTGTTCATGTTCAGTCCATGACAGTTAACTGACTGACTGTGTTGTTGAACATGGCAAGTCACCAGAGCCATTTTCCGATGGTGGTGAAAACCTGAAAGCGTTTTTCATCATCCACTGCATGTCATGGAAATTTAGAATCACAGCAAGTCCTCTAGCACAACAATGTCACTGATAATTACACTGTATTTGTAAGTGCTATGGTCTGGAAATGGTGGTTTATATTTCATAGGTGGTTTGTACGTTAAAATTGACGTGAAATTTGCCAACGTTGCAGGGCAGACAGGGGAAAGCTTAGCTGAGAATAGAGAGCTCTTGGAATTTAGTTATGATAATAGATGGTAAGAATCGTACATATTTCTCCTGAATGATACAACATGCTAGAAGACTAAAATTCCAGGAAGAAATAAGTTTGCATAAAAGATTATGAAATCTTACACATTTATCACAAAGGACTACACATTGACGGCAATAGACTGACATGAACAGATATAGTAACCCAATGAACATGTAAAGATTACTAGAATCTTGAACATTATCATGAATGATTTAACCTGCAATGGGCAGACATGGATATACTTAGCAACCCAATGAACATTAAATGCGCGAACAACACTGAGATAAAGTCATATTTTCCTTAAAATAGAGTTATGCACAGTAACAGAAAGCGATGGAAAAGAACCATCTATTAATAGCATTGACGACAAGCTAGGTCCCTTCACAGCTGAGGAATTCATACTTGAAATTGTCATGCACCAAAACAACCATATGGCTAAGCCAATAGCTTTTTGCCCATTTTCTCAGAATCAGTTCAATATGACTTAGCCTGGGTGTTGTTCTCACGTGTTTATTTAGCTACCATGAAAGATATCTAGTCTTGCTTATTGTGTGTAAGATAAGAGAAACTGTTGTTGTTCTCAAAAGCAATTTCTTTCACAGCTACTGAGATATAATACAGTTCATATCTGAAGACCACATCGGAAAAATGACAGTAGTCACAAAATACGGTTTTCGTGGTATCTGCCCTACCAGTAGTCCTACTGACGTTTCTCGCCTTCTGTCTGCCTCTATCGAAAGACGACTACTACTGTAAAAATTACAAGGATATAGATCCATTTCTTAAACAAGAATCACACACTTTCAAATCTTGAAATTCATTTTACATAAAACGTATTTTGTGACGATTGTCATTTTTTCCCCTGTGGTCTTCATATGTAGCATACAATCAAAGCCTCATGCATATAGACTTGAATGTCGTGCATAGCAGACTCAAGAAACACTGTCTGCAACTTGACAAGCATATTGCTGACAGCAGAAACAAATTTCTGCAATGCTCTCAATTAGTTCTTACATATTTACGATTATATATATACATATTTTCATTATTTACGAAGCTAGCCACTTTTATGAAATAATATCTGACTGTGTCATAAGACCCTTTCAAATTATCAAAAGTGATAACAACCTTGTGCATACCTTTCAACTGTCTTGGGTAGTCTCAACAAGTGAGATGTATGAATACAATGAGAACAGGGAGGAGAGAAGCAAATACTGAGACGACAAGTCAGTGAAACAACTGTCTCAATAAAAGGACAGTATGTTTATCTTTATAGATGGACATGCACATTTCAGAATATTTATAGGGATGCCAAAAAAATTTTTTTCCACATTTCCCTCTAATTTTAGCATGCTGGGTCTGAATTGTAAAGTACTTAGTTGAAGAATTTTAAAAAATCACTCTCAGAAACCCCTCCTCCTCCTCCTCCCAATCAATTATGTCATGATAAATGATGAAACTTTTATTACTGTCATCTAAAATGTTTTGCCTGACATTTTCCAGACATATTTCCCTTAGTTCTTAAGAGAGTTTGAGGTTTTGTTTAACAACACATCAGCATGATTACCATTAAATTAGAGATTGAAATGATTGGTAAAATCTATCATTTCAGGTGGAGGGAGTCTTGGAGGGTATCCCTGGATGACATTCTGTCATTTGTGGATGTGGGAGCAGAATTTGCTTGGAAGAGGTGAGTGCTTGTCACATTTTTATCTTATCAAAAACTGAACATGACAAACAATTATAAGCCTCAGAGTGGCATCAATCAGTGAGCTCCATGTTTGATTAAGGTAAGATAAGATAAACCTATTTATCTAAAAAAGATAAACTTTACTTTACAAAGTATCGCTTTGCCAAACAAAAACACAATCATGCTGGAGGAGCAATTATAATTCATAGTAGGGGCCCTGCTGGCTTATAGCTGAGCATCTTCAAAATTTTAAAGATTTTAAAGCAATAATTTCTTTTAATTCACATTACAAATTTGTGACTTTTCTCACGGACTCATCATTTTGTGTCATCGCTAGTAGGGTAGAAGCTCACAAGGATGAAGTCTCATCTCTAGCTAGTCTTAGACATTTTGCCTTGTCATTGCCTGAGGAACTACCCTCTTTCACATCACTACCCACAGATGTCTTCTGGGAGACCATGCCAAAAATATGAAATGCAACATGATGAAATCAGGCTCTTGTCAAATTTTTAGCAAATGGAGTTTTTGGTATCGCTGTAAAGAGTATTCATTTCCTTTTCTGTGTGTGAAAAAATGACTGTTCTGCCTTAAGTAGAAGTTGAGATATTGGCATTTAAAGACGATGGGGGTGACCTGTCTGCAGCTGAATTTATGGAGAAAATGATCGATTACTTTTATAAATCCTTATTAATCCTTGTTAGGCCATGCCACTAAGTTACAAATTTTGGGCTTTTACTCAATCTATTTCAGTAAATTGAACTCTGAAATGCATTTTTAGATTCATATAGAAGGATTTGATGAAGAAAAAAAATTGCCCTGTTGTAAAGCATTTGATTTCTCCACTTTCGCTCAGTTTGACGAGCGCCTGATTTCATCGTGTCATATTATGGACTGATATAACATCAGAGATATTCCACAAGAGCACCAATCGATTTTAACTGTTTTGAGTAAAGGGACAAAAAACATTTTGCACAAAGGATGTTTACAAAGTATGTAATATTTATGTGGGAGATGACAATGAAGCATTAAATTAAAGAAAGAAATAATAACTGTTGAATTAGATTAATTGTACAGTGGTAATTATGGCCAGCATTGTCACTCTAAACCTTAGAAAAAGAAAAAGGAGTGGGGCAATTATAGAATAACTGGAGTGCTAGATTAGATGTGATGGAAATGTAGATTATCATTTCTGGTCTTTCAAGTTCTTACTAATGATATGTCTTTTGATAATTCCTTCCTCCTCTTCGTTTCATTTTTGGCATTCCAAATGCTTGTGTCATTCTCACAGAATTGTACTGTGTTTGTATACCTCTGCAGGAAACTGTTCTTCAAGATCGGAGAGCTTCATGTCAAGAGAACCCTGGAGACACAAGGCAACACAGGATTTTGCAGTTTGCACAACAGTGCCAGTGTGGAGGGCTATGCTGGTTCTGTTTTGCAAGTCCTGGACAAAGGTGTGATATTTCTCAGGAACTTGAGGGTTTCTTCCACCTTTGGATACAAGAACTTGAAGAAGGCTGAATAAGGCCAGGCTACTTTAAGGTGCAATCCGAGTGCATATGTGATTCGACAACTGTCGATCCTACATTTTGACAGGAGAATTTATTCACTATATAAACAAGAAGCGTATGCAGAGTACGTGCGATTCGTTTTCACCATTTCCAGTGAGTCAATTCATTGACGAGAGCAACTAAGGGCAGTGCTTAGATTTGAAATGTCATTCGACAAAACCCTCAGGTGGGAGAGTTTTTAGAGACCCATTTTTTTTTTCGATAAAACTCAATCTTGTCTACAGATTTGAAATCAGGGTGACAAATGACATGAAAACAATACTTAACCCACATATATGCAACATTGTAGACCTACTATTTAATAGCATATACTTTTTTCTTTAGTGTCACGGTTATGATGTGAATGATCATGCCTCGGTGCCTAGCCTACCAGAATAGTATTATTGGAGCCTGTTGCCCTGATACAATTAATTAAGCCAATCTTTCTGTGAAACATGTGGTCACAGGGGTTTTCTGAAGTTCATCTCTCTTTTTTAAGTGTGTGGTGAGACTTCCTCAAGTAATCTATTGAATGTCGCAGGTTTCATGTGAATGTATTCCAAACATTTTGTTTCATCATTCCAAACTTCCTCCATTAAATAGTGAAATTCACCGTAGGTCTCACATCATTGATAAATATTATGGACCCTGTAATGCCTGTAATCCTGCTGTCTTCTTCTCATCCTATAGAGAAACATCAAAGCTATTGCATCCATGGCAAAAAAGATGCAAGGCTTTCACTATTGTTTTAATCAACTAGAGCCAGATCTAGGTTATATGGGATTACGTAGAACTGAAAGTAAATCTCCCGCCAAGGCCCCTGCCAGCAGAACACGGAATAGAAATGGAATTACTCATCGTGTGACATCATTTTGACATTGGATCATTAACAAGCGTGATTTCACGTAGTTTGGACGATCGAATGCACTGGGATTGAGCCTTTAGATATACATCACTGGAAAAGAAAAACTAAAAATTCATAGCATAAGAAAAGTGTTTTCTTTTAACTGTAATAAATTTGTCACATTTTTCCTAGATAAACTTCAAACAAAAAAAAGTTTTTTTCTTCCTGTCTATAATACTTCTTCAGTGCCTGTGTCTGGCAAGGGGAACTAATTAGGCTGAAATATCATGAAAAGCAATTTCCATTATAGGATGTTATTTTCTGTGTTCTGATTTCCCCACAGTGGCAAGTGAGAGCTCCTCCCCAGGGGTTGCTGCGAGAACTCTGGCCAATGTAGCTGATATTTTAGGAGGAATGGCTGGCACTCAAGGAGGACTCCGGAGTGGCCCGGCGGGCAACGTGTCCTGGAGAAAAGCTTTCTCCTATCTGGAGGTCAGTTTTTCGCGTCATCAACACAGTCATTCTGTCTGCAGAGCTATATAGTAGAATTGGCTTAAGTTATTCTGAGCATTTTTTAGATAATTTTCCTGGCACATTTCTTTTTTTTTTTTTTCTTTTTCTGATGGCATTACTTGATTGATAACTTCATGCTAACGAATGCCACAAGACGCTAGCTGCATACATGTGACTTAATGCCCTTTATTGTAGAACAATGATGCCATGCTCTGTCCTGGGCTCTTCATTTGAATAAGGATACCTGTATTTTCTGCTTATACTGAGAGTTACTTTGTGGGACAGAAATTTGTTGGATTGCATGTGTGACACTGCCAGCGAGTTAAAACTGGTAGTATTTTCAATAGCTGATTGATTTATTGATGAATTGATTAATTTGTTTACTGATAAGTAATTGATCGATTACTGATGACACTTTTCTGTTCTGGATGATAGCTATTAAATCATATAAATTTCTGTACAGCTTTTCCGAGAGTTCCCTGATGTGATTGCACAGTTTCAGTATTTTCCAGAAAAGAATCAGTATTCCAGAAAAGAGTCCTGCAAATTACACAGTATCATTAAAGTAACTACAAGCAATAGCGCAGTTGTTTTCATCTGTGAGCATTGTTAGATCTCTGTCTTCCCCTCCCCCATCCCCCCCCCCCCCCTTTTCACCTTTTTTTTTTGTTTCATGTTAAATTGACAGCAACTAAAGATTAAACATCCTGTTGCTTGCTTGTGCTTCAGACTGTGTAATCCCTCCACTACTGTGAAAATGAAAATGATAGGCTTATTTGTAAAAACCATAAAAACTTACATGGAAATTTTTTTTTTTCAGAATGGCGTATTTGTCTGTTAATAGCAAAATTTAATTTTCAAATAGGTATTTAGTGCCAGCTGTGCTATTGACAACTGGACATGGTATGCAATTGTAGTCGGGCCTGATTCTAGGAATAAATGTTAGAAAGTTCCTGATCTGAACAGCGTTGATTTTGACATTCACACACAGGCTGGCGATTTTGCCCGTGGTGTTGCATATATGGCCAAGGAGCGGGAAAAGTGGATGGGACGACCAGACTTGTTGATTCGAGCAGCTCGGCACTATGAGGGGGCAGCCCAGATTCTGATCAGGCAAGCTGTCATGACAGCAAAACAGGTGCCAACTATATTGCTGTTGTCTCTATGTTAGACTAGCAAAAACTTCATGAAATCCAGGTTGAAACCAGTATCAGCAGTACTCTCATGCCATTGGCCAATAGAAAGTGTGAAAATAATGGGTTTTTTTTTTTTTTCTCTTTTTTGAGATGCAGTTGTCATTTCATATGTTTTTGTCTACGAATTATTCACTGTGTATCCTATCTTCAGAATAGCAAGCAAACCTGAGAAGCTATTCTGTGTGTGTAGCCCTAACGATAGTAAACATTATTTCATAGTTCTCTGTGGGAACCTTCAAGACAATGCATTCATATGTTTTGAATACTTAGATGGGAGGGAGGGGGCATTTTGCTCTGGATTTGATGTCTGCATGTAATGAAGGATAAGAATTTTAGGTTTCTTTTTTTTTTTTAACCTTTTCATTCCAGTGTATGCTGACAAACAGCTTTAGCATTAATCAGGTTTTACATGAAACATACCCAATGAAAAATGTTAAACGTCCGTGTGGTAAGGACAATGGTTTTTTTTTTTGTTTTGTTTTTTTTAATTGTAATATTTTTATCACGTTTTCTAATGATCAGTCTTTGAAATAACAAGAAGAAAAGGATTTTCATCTTTTTTAAACATACCTTTCCTTATGGTCGGCAAAAAGAAGCAATAGGCTGGTCAGAACAAACCACTTGCGAGCTCAGTTCTTTGTCGTCCTATCTCCATTTTAGGCGATTTGGAAATGTACATGTCATATACAAAAGGGGTAGTAAATCTACCATACACTGTAGTCATTTCACTGATCACTTGCCCAAACATACATATTTTGAAAATGATTTTGTCATATCTCCTATGAAGAGAAACAGTTGCTAAACACGTCATCAATTTTCTCAAAATGTGAAAAATGGAGATAGGGCAACAGAGATTTGAGCTCACGCACTGGGTGGCAGAATAATAGAAAAGTGTGAAACTAAATGACAAAGGACAGAAATCTAACAGAAATTGTAATGTATAGCAAAGAAGTGAGAGAAACAATCTGAAATGGATAAACTAAACTAATGTAACAAAAGATCAGTTATACTTTGTAAGGAAATTCCCTTGCAGATAATGAAGTAGTAACTTAATAGCTAGTAATATGCACGCTAACACACTGTTTCTTGCACACTGTATTTTATTTTCCCCAGTTTTTCACCACTGGAGAGGGCACTATGCCGTTGATGAATAAATGGGTGCAGGCTGACTGCCCAGCTCGTATCGACATCTCTGGTGGCTGGTCGGACACGCCTCCCATCACCTATGAGCACGGAGGGGCTGTCATCATGGTGGGACTCCTCGTCAATGGCAAAGTGAGTTGATTTTTCAGCCTGTTTTTGTAGAGATATCATACAAATTTCCAAATTCAGTCAAAGAACTAACTTGTTGCAGTTGTGTGAACATTCCATTGACATATTCCTGAATTTCATGGAAATAGCTTTACATCATCCCCAGTTTGAGATTTGTGAATTTCTCAAGGGACAAATGGGACATAAATAAATGGAATTCTGCATACACCTTGTTTTTTTTTAAATAAATGGAATTCTGCATACACCTTCTTTTTTACATTTCATGTGTATGTTTTTTTGCCCATAAAGATTTTCCTTACAGAGCTTGCATTCCAAAGTTTTTCATTTGTTTTGAGTCTTTTAATGGGAAGACATGTACAGATGAACCATAATAAAATGATGAATGTCATGATCAGTATTATTGTGATTGTTGTTTTGGTTGTGCATGATATCTTTCTTATCCCACCAGTAGAATTTTATCTCTGTCTTTTACATTCAACCATCGATTTCTCTGCTCGAGTCCAGCTACTTACGACTCTTTTTGACAGCTCTTGAGACATTCCTGACTCTTTTTTAGTAAAAATTGTATCCATTTTCCATTATTCCTAAAATGTGAAGAGAAAGCCTTGGTATTTCATAAAATTGCTCTGATGACATTAGTATTATATTCTTATTTAAGAAATACCAATGTATATCTTAACATGAAATAATATGGATGTTATGTTACCACACTGACTATTCTTTTGAATGGGATTTCAGTATGGTGTAGACTGAGTGAGGCTTTGGCTCGATCAGCCCACGGCATCACAAGGGTGGCATTTTAGTTGCGCTGGGATTGCCCGAAAACGACAAGTGGGTCACGAGTATCAGGTTACCTCGCGAGCGCTGTGCCGTGGCGGGAAAATAGACTGATTTATAGTGCTGCCTCTTCATTAAATTACTCCTCTATGTTAAGGTGTGCAAGAATGGCTTCTTTTCGACTGTACTAAGCTTAAGTGATTGTAATGTTTCATGAAAAAACCAGACCTCTAGCTTAAATACTTTTGCCGGAAAACTCTTCTGAAGTTGGGCTAATTTTCATCTCAATAT
>JBCAUA010402921.1:0-18073 GCA_038406235.1 Peronia verruculata | reverse complement strand
TTATTTTTTGACCACGATTGTGGACAGCTGAGATAACCACCACTACAGGAGGTTGAAAAGCTTATAAAAACCATAACTAGTTTTCAGAAAGTAGAATTATCTCGACTTTTAAATGGCTGCCTGTTTTTGTTTTTGTTTTTAATCTGTAAATTTTTGCGGGTAGACGCCAGGAGCATCACACATTGTTTGCTTCAAAAATTTCGACGACTTCAAAATAATAAATGTTTTGTTCTGAGCAACAATAAGCGGATGACAGAGCAAGGGTACTTTTTAAAACCCACTCTGCGCCTTCAGTTTGACTCAACCTACTCAGTTTACAGGACATGGCTTTAACTTAAATGATAGTCTAGTAGCTGCATGTGACTAAGGATTTATTCTTTGATAACAAGATTGCTTGGCCAAATTTGCTTGTCCCACTGCAGTAAATGCCAGTTAAGAAATATGAAATTATGGGTCAACATATTAAGAATGCAGTTATTTGCCAGCGTTTCTCTTCTCCTTTTTTTTTTTTTTTATCAAAACAGAAAGAACAACAACAAGAACAAAAAGACATGCAGAAATTGCACGTGTCGCTCTATTATGCAGCCTGTCGTGCTGACAACGAGAATAAACATATTCCTCATAGCAAAATTTCAATAGAAATTATCTACAAAATAGCCCGAATCGCTGGATTTAGATTCCTAAAGCTTTGTATTTCATTTAATCGGCATTGTCTTCTGCTTCTTCCCTTTCCTCCCCCATCCTCTCTCTCTCTCTCTCTCTTTCGAATCATCTGTCTCTTTAGCTCTCTCTCTCTCTCTCTTTCTCCGCCCCCCCCCTCTTTTGTTTTTATTTTCAAAGCAAAGTATGTCTTTCCTGTATTAACATGCTTCCTTTTATGTGCGCACAGTATAACTTTCCCAAAACAATCAAATCTCATGGCGAAACAATGTACTCTTTCTTATGACCATATGGTTTCCCTATCAGTTAGGGTCTCATCTGCGTCTAATATATTAGCATAACATCAATCACTTTAGTGTCCAAAATAAAAAGCAACATTATAAAGTTGCAAACATTGTGCAAATGTCTCGAGACGCCTTCACTCTCGCCATGGACAAAGCAAAGTGTAATGTTATAGCGTTAATTTTTTGTTGTTGTTGTTTTGTTTTATTGTCAAGATTGGAATGACGTCACGCGATGAATAGACGGAGCCGGATTTCAAAAGGGATTGGAGACGTGCAGTATGCGTGCACTTTACATTTTGCTTGTCCCTAGCTAGATCTCTCTGTTCATTGACCCTATGTGAGACAGCTCTACTGATTTACAGAGCAGGGAGATTAGAAATGACATAACCAGCATTATTAATCCTTTGGGAATTAAGACCAGGAGAATAACATTATCTCATTTATGCAATGGTTTAAAACACACTCCACGTTTGAAAGGATGTTCCTATCTGCTTTCAGCGATCATCAATAGGACTTTGTTGTTCATCTGCGTGCTAGGCAGTCATTACTCACTCCTACAACATGGAATTAAGTCTGATTTAATGTTCATTTGATCGCCGCTTTATATTGCCATAAGGCGAGCTAACTTGATTGTGAGGTTGGACAGTTCATAATTAGTATCTTTCTGTAGTTTTGATGTTATCCAAATAACTCAACATTATATTAGCCCCTGGGCTATATTGCATACTTCACTGATCTTTTGTTGTGTGTCGACAACTTTGCATCATAATGTCGATCGTGGACAGATCTAGATTTATAATTATATAAATACAGTGTATATATATTTGAAAGAAAGCAATGCAAATGAAACACCATTCCGTGTTTGGCAAACATGTACAGTCTTATAAGTGTGTTGTAGCCTATAGAACGTCGCTGTCGCAGTGCGCCCCTGTACTCATTGATATCACAATGATAGCATATTCATCTCAAATCATGCAGAGATTCTGTATCTTTCAGTATCGTTCTTTCCTTTTTCTTGCCTGTCATTAACATTGTAGATAATGCACCTTGTGTCTTTAGTATGGGCCTTTCCAGCGGTCTTTTTCTTGTCATTTTCTGTTCTTGTGGTCATTTGAATGTTCATTTACTTCAAAAGACAACAGGGATAAGAGAAAGATCCAAGCTATGCATTTTCTACGACATACTGAAGCTTAATCAACGTGTTGTGTAAGTTGAGGTTTTGCTTTTGGAAAGGGTATGCACCCCGTCTTTCCATTGACTAATGGATACATAGATCTGGATATAGTGATCTGTCAATTACTGAAGAGGTAATTCATTCTTTTTGTATGTTTCAAGTTTTTTGTTGGTGTTAGAGACTTAGAGTAATAACTTTGTGTCGCTCGTAAACTGCGGTGTGTGTTTGTATTTTCTAGTGGATGAGTATTTCTCTTCGTGAGTATGTGTGTACGAATGTGCGTGCGATGTCGTGCTTATTTACAATTTGCTATGAACTGTGGGGGCAGCGGGAGATCGTTTCGAAGCTTATCTGTCCCTTCCAAAAGAAGGACTTGTGTAAGGGGACATCATTTTGACCAGACATTTACTTCCCTTTGTCAGACAAAAGATTTTTTGAGCAATCAGTGTAAAAAGGAAAATAGCCTTATACTTCTTGTCTTTCGAAAGACTGGTTACCAAAAAATGGATAAAATTACAACAAGAAGAAGAAAACATTCTCCTTACATCAAAATTTTTTTGGAATTTTTCATGGCGTACGTTTCAAGCAAAGGACGCAAGAGTGATTTTTCTCTCTTTACACTGTTTGTTCAATCCCTGTTCTGTATGGTAAAGGGAAGACCGAGCACAACGCTCTCCCATTCTCCTGTCTCAAGCGCTCCGTTGATATCTGCCATTAGGTTTGACTGACCGGTCTTTCTGTCAAACAATTTACCTTTAAAGCTTTCAATATTGTTTGTTTTCTTTTTTTTTAAATCATGTGTTTGGCAACATGCCAGGGTTGGGGATAATGGGTTTATAGGCTGGAGAGCTCCTCAACTGAGCTGCCACTTAATTGTATTAGGGGTGTGTCCATTTTTGGCGAATCTGTTTAGAGGCAGAGTAATTTGATCGTGGTTTTGCATCCCCTAAGACGACCTGTCCTGCTGTGTTTTTGTGAAGGGGGTGTTTTCGTGTATTACCATGCTGATGCTAAAAGCTCTCTATATAAGAGTGCCCAACATATTTCCTTTCTCGGCGATTTGACATAATGAGTTATTACAATGCTTGATAATCAGTAATCCTACAGTTCACTTCTTCATTATTTTGGGTTTTTTTTTTATCATTGGCATAGTTTGTTGCCTCTCTCGATTTCCTCAGAAAATTCTCAGTTGAACTACAAGTTAATCTTCTTAACATAAATTTGAAGAAGCTAAGGGAAACTGTACGGGTGGGAACGCTGACTAAGGATAAATCCATGCATGAGGTGTACAATCACACAGCACTTCTAAAAATTGTATTTTCTCGTTCTTCAGTTAAAAAAAAAAAAAATGCTGTAGCACTTCTTATCTTGCAGAGCAAGCAGTTGAAATGCAACATCAATGTGAAAATATTAAAATCACTGGAGGGATTGAAAAAGACATAACAAGAAAAAGAAGATGAGAAAAATAGCAATGTCAGCTAAACCGAAAACCTTGGCACGGATTCAGTTTTGCTCATGAAAGGGTAGAAATCTGGGGTCACGAGGTAGAAAAACTAGGGGAAAATCTTGGGACTGATGAAAGCTCGAAAGCTTACTGAGCAAACAACGAATCTAAAAATATGACCGCGGAGTCTAAAGACTTGGAAGAACTGTGATATAGACAGACAAAATTGATCTAATGTCTAAAGTCTGAGGCAAAAGCTAATCTGATCTGGGGACAATCGATGCAGTTTGGGGGCCTGAATGGACACATCTAATTTCTTTCATCTGTACCCCAAGATGATATGGAAATGCAACGTCTCGCGGACAGTAATCCATTTGGCCCACAGAAATTATATGAAATATGGCAGTCTTCCGTATACGATCTCCCCTTGCAGTGATCGATGTGGCTATAACTGTTCGCCGGACTTCAGCAATGTCTTTCCCTTATTGACTGAACCTGAGGATGCTATAACATGACTGCCCCCTTGGACATATAGAACTTCGGCTGGACATTTCCGATCTGAGGACTCTTGACGTATGCAGTAGTTGCTCTCCTCTACATAGCTGAGTCTTTAGTTATATAGTCTCCCACCCTCAGTGGAGCAGTCACAAAAGAGAAGTCAGACAAATCATCATTGATATGAGCAGTTGTTTCGATGACCAGTTTATGGAGATCGAAGACGATGAATGGATCGAATAAAACTGGAACAAAAAGTAAATTAGAAGTGTATAGGAAATGAAGAGAGGATTCTCTTGCGAAAGCACTTCACTGCTGGATTTTATTGTCACATTCAAATTTTCGGCGTCCTACGCCCTCGACAGGCTCTTGATTGATGTTTGTGGAGAAATAACTGGCCTATATGTGTCGGGTCAGGAGTGGGGAGAAAACTGGTGGTGTGAGTAGATATCGTTGCCGATGTGTGCCACAGTTCGAACGACTACTGATCACAGCCACCGTACCTCCCTGAGTATTTCACATCTTTTTGTCGGCACGCACAGGCAGCGATTTCTCCTTACACCACCGGTCATGTTTTCAATATCGTGCAAAATTATATTTGAATAGTCGAGGAAATACACATCTAATTAAACTGTGTTGAAAATGTCGTTTTAACAGGTACTAGAAGAGACCTCACGCCCTTCGTGGGATTAAAAAAAAAAAAAAATGCAGATCTATCTAATCGGCAATGTCCTGCGACTTCAAAGTTATGGTATGCGTGCTCACCTCGATCTTGGTATTTCGGATGATTAAACTGAATGTTACTATTGTAAACGTGTTTAGTGTTTTGAAAGCGTCAATCTGTCGAACGTACCATTCGGATCAAACACTCCCACGAGTTTACTGTTCAATTATTATCGCCTTTTTAACATAAGGTCAAAATAAGCTTTTTTTCGGCTTTATGTAAGTAGAAACACTGATCTTTATGTAACAATGTTGTGTACCATGAAGTGGTTCAGGACAAAACGCGACATATTATTCAAAAATCGCCGTTCAGAGAAAAATGACAAGTTCATTTTATCATTAAGTACGGCATTAGAATTTTCTGAAGACTTTCGGGATAGAGAAGTCGCGTTTAGTGAAAAGGAAAGTCTTTACCATATAGCACTATCACCATTCCCAGTATTGAGGGGTCAAAATTTTCAAAAATGGCGTTTGTCGCTTTTTGCCCTGAAAGCCTTCGTATGGATATATTAAGTAGTTTTTTGAGTCCATAAGCCTATTTTGGGTTTTGTTGCAGATTCATAATAGATATTACAAGACTAAAAAATCTGAGGTCAAAGATATCATCACATTCCTTGACCTCATTTTTTACAGCCTGACATGTTTACTTGTCCCTCAGTTTATATTGACCAGAAACACGCTATTTCCTTGCCATGACGAAGTCTTATGCAGGGATTTATGAAAGGCGATTTGTACGATTTCCCTGGTGAAATTCAGCTTGGACATGCTTAGCAGCTTCATAATGCAGAGCTGCAAAAATAGCTTTGAACTGAGTAAGCACACTTTTTGTATGGAGTTTAATTATGCATAAAAGCACTCTTTATCGATATACGCTCGTATATATATAATTATATATATATATTTCTTTTTTGTTAAGAACTTGAATTGGCTGAAGTTGCACAATTATGTCTGTTGCTGATTGACAGAATCCAGACTTTTTCCTCTTTTTTTTTTTGTTTTTGTTTTTTTGTTTTTTTGTTCTTTTCTCTTTCTTTTTTCTTCTTCTGTCTTTCTTTCTCTCTTTCTTTATTTCTCGTTATTCTCCTTCTTTCTTTGCTTACTCCTTTTTTCCTTCCTTCCTTCTTTTTCTCTTTCTTTCTCTATTTATTATTTTCTTCATTTATTCATTCTCTGTGGAACTATCGATTTACTTTTCCATTGAAATGTTGATGGGAACAACGACTTAATGTTAAACTGAAACAAAGATGCGGGGAGCCCGGGGTTTATAAGTAGGTTCTCTGCTCCCACCTGCAGGCGATGTAAGCCCGCCATCGGTGGTGTTCTCCCATGGAGTGCCATCCTCGACAATTGCAGACATCTCTTCTCTCTCCCCTTGCTCCTGTCTTCTATCCGGCTTTCTTTCCTCTCTTCTTCTTGTCGTGTAAACGTATCTTACCGTGTTTGACACAGTATAGCCGTAATCGTGCATATGTGTCGTTAAACCCAACACAAACAAACAAACAAGCACTACAGTCTGATCTCTCAAGTTGCATATACACTTACTCCTAAGGCATCTCGTTTAGTTTTTGGAATTAGAGATATCCGACATAAGACAATTCCTTAATTCTTCATTGTCTTGTTGTCATTTACGTGGTTTTTGGAGGACACTCTTAACCACCCAAGTCCTACAACTAAAATGTCATCGATTTTCATGTTTTATAGCTCTATAAAAAAGAAATAAAGAAAGAAAACACAATAACAACAACAAAAACGACAGCAACAAAACACACTTTATCTTGAAGATCAAAATTACCGAGAAATAGCTCTCAGTTAAGACTAAATAATTCTGAAAGGTGTGCATAACTGGATAGAAATTTATCCATGAGGAGTGAAGTTATTGGGGCGGAAACGTCGTTTAGACATTTGCGAAGTTACCATAGTTTTTTCTTTATCTGAGCCGATGAAGTCAGCTTTAGGCGGGATACACAGCCGAGCCTAGTAAGGTCTCAATAAAGGCATTAAATTCGTGTCCGTTTAGGGTGTGGCACGAACATGTCCCCCACGCTGCAATTCATTCAGGAGATAAGAGATATCACTTCGGGGCGGACACAGGTACCTAATGTTTAAACTATCTAACCCCACATTTATTATCTCTGTTTCTATCTGCCTCTCTCTCTCTCTCTCTTTCTCTCTCTCTCTCTCTCTCCTCTCCTCTCCCTATTTCCCTTGTTCCTCCTCTTTGTCTCTCTCTTTCTATCCTCTCTCTCTTTCACTCACTTACCCTTTTTATCTTTCTCTTTTCTCTCCAGTCGCCCCTCTCCCTGTCTCTCTTTCTCCTTTTCTCTACACCCCTCTCTATTTCGCTCCTCCTCCATACACCCCGTTTCTCTTTCTCTCTGTTTCCTTCCCTTTCTCCGTATCTCCGACTCTGTCTCCCTATTAGTTTCTGTCGCACTCTCCTTTGTCTTTTCCCCCTTCTTCCCTCTTTCTTTCTTTCTCGCTCTCTACCTCCCCCTATCACTTATTCCCTCTCCCGTTTCTGTTCTTATCTTTTTCCTTGGAAATTCTTGATCCTTTGGCTTCGAGTTACCGGACACCGGCCTTTACATGACAAACTAATATTATCATCTTGAGGGGTTCAAAAAATACAGTGGACTTGCTAAGATTAGTGAGTGTATATAAAACTTGAAATGTCTCCGTTTGTTTTTCCTTCATCCAACTGCATTCCCTGTAACCACCTCTAGAATTTTAAGTTATAGTTTACGTCAACAAATTGTCGATGTTGGCATCCGTCAGTATCGAAATACCGCACTCTATAGAGTGTTTGCCCGGAGCATTTTTCCTTGTCTCTTCCCCTCGACTTATAGGGCGACTCCTCATATTAAGAAAGGTCTCCTCAAACCCGGATGAGCAGAGGTCTTGGTTTCCCATCTCCTAAATCCCAAGGCTTTCAGATCCGTTTCTTTTGTTCTTTATAACGAAACTATGATGTCTCTATGGAGCGCTCATCCTGCACTCATTTTGGTCGACAGTAAGGAACAAAGAAACAGCAAATCTTATGTCAGTTGAGCATTAGCATTGCTCCTTAGTTCTGAACCACTGGGATGCACAGGAATTTGATCACGGCACGGTAATTTATCCAGCCATGAATTCTTCATCTCTTTTCCCATCAGCGAGCTTTGAAGTAAAATTTTCATACGAAATATTTTCCTGTATCTGTCATATTGTCACAAATAAATGCAAGGATGGGGAAGATACTCAAGAACAACAGCACTCACAACAGTAAAAACAACTCTGTGAATTTGGAAATTCGCCCTCAGAATTGTTCGAGCACTACATCTCTGAAGAGAAAAGCAGCTTTGAACATAAACATGTTATGGCTCTTTTTATAATTGAGCTGAATCCCTCTGAGAGAGGATAAAACCCATCATTTTTGTGGTTCCTGCGAAAGGAAAGAGAGAGAGAGAGAGAGAGAGAAAGAGAGAGAGAGAGAGAGAATTTTTTTTTCTCTTTCCCTTCTGATGGAACAAGTTGGCCTCACTTTTTTGGAGAACGTTTGAGTTAATGCTTAATCGATAACACTTAGTGTAAAACAAAACAGACAATTGCCTCGAATTGCGTTTTTCTTTGTCTCTCTTTTTCTTGTGGTTTGCAAATGTTTTTCTCTGAGAGAAATACACACACATAGAGAGAAAGAGAGAGAGAGAGAGAGAGAGAGAGAAAGAGAGAGAGAGAGAGAGACGCAAGAAGAACACAAGAGAAAGATGGTAAAGAGTGATGTAAATGTATGTGGACTTATCAGGAAAGAATTTATGGTTGTTGTAGAGGAGGATGAGTGACTCATAGAAGAATATTATGCTGTGCCTTTGAAAGACTGTTCACGCCCACATATACACAAAGTTGCCCAATTCCTTGATCTTATTTCACCTTGAACTGTCAAAATATTTTAATCAATTCACTACCAAAGCCTCTATGTTCACCAACTTTTTTTCTCTGACATCTTAATAGCTTAATATATCTTATGTTCTCCACAAGATTTATTGATTCTAAAGAACAATTTATAATGGCTGAAATTAACTTCATTTCGGAGAAAAACAAAAGAAAAACAAATACGGTTATCCTTTCTGATATTAGAATTTTTTGTCATCAAAGTTTTTACATTTGGAGGCCAAAATGAGGAACTGGAACTTATTTCCTTTATCCGAATGATGTGGTCCTGCCAATTGGAGTAAAGTGTGTCTGTGGGGTGGGGGGGGGGGATGGGAGGGGAGGGGGGGGGGGCTCCTCACAGGTCTCATTTTGCAGATATGCAGCTGTTGTCTGCTCTGTAAGCTAGAGTGATGTTCAGTCTGTATATAAGTGACGACTGGTCTCAAAAGCCAAGCTTCCCAGCTGCCGTTCCGATATTGTATTTTCACCCAACAATACTAGCACCCAACAATGTGTAAATGTTTGACTAATTTGCCTAAGCTCTTTGTTATCCTCCCGGAAAGCGAAAAACTGTAATTTATCAACGTAGTTGGTGGTGACAGGGAACGTGTAAAATATAAAAAAAGCGTGTAGATTGGCGATGGTACTTTAGGGGAACAATTAGCCGAGAGGTTAGGCATCTGCTCCTCGGTGAAACACCTAGATCTATCTCGTGGATTGGAAATTCGAATCCTACTGAAGGAATGGGAAAAAAATAGACGATTAGGACCCGCATTTTTGTGATTCAATGATCTCCTGGCTTCTTGATTTGGGAGCCGGGCGTCTAATCTTCTCAGTTAAAACCAACTATATTTTGAGGGTCCCATGTTTACGTTAAGCAGGTTTATGAACCCCTGGCAGTTAAAAATCTGCTGACTAGAAGGCGATGACTTCTGATCTATGTCCGGGCAAAATTATCAGATTCCAAGGGTTTATCGTCAAAAACTTTCCTCATCAAAACTAGACACCCACTTTAACGCGGAGATGATCCTATTCCTTCTGAAAGGCTACAAACATAATAAAGAAAAATGGGCAATTGATCTTCCATATTCTAGTTTTTGTTTGTTTTTCTGTAGAAAAGACGTGTATCAAGGGAACAGAAAGAAATAGACAGTTTGGCGCCTTTGCGGTGCTTGAAGCCCGGACAGCAAGAGATACACACTAAAATAACATTATGAATTTTTCAAGATTTAGGGCTCCTTGTCAAGAAGAGGTACCAAATACGGCCATATAATGAGAGATCGTTTCGCAGATTATCTGCCCCTTCCGAAAGAGGGACTTGTGTAATGGGAGATCATTTTGACCAGAGTTTTACTTCCCCTTGCCAGACAAAATGTGTGTTGAACAAGCAGTGTAAAGAGGGGGAAAAAATCCCTTTACTGCTTGCCATTCGAAAGATAAGAAGAAAATATTCTCTTTACATCATAGTTTTTGAGGAATTTTTCATGGTGTATGTTTCAAGCAAAGGGCAAAAAAGTGATTTTGTTCCTCTTTACACTGCTTGTTCAATCTTTCTTTTATCTGGTATAAGGAAGTAATAGGACTGAGCACAACGATCTCCTGTTGGAGCTTGGTATGAGGATTACCATAGTATTTCAGGCTTTATAGTTCCTATAATAAAGTGAGAGTAACTTATCTTTGACTAGTAGCGGCTTACAAGTATTTATAATGACTAATTCGTGAAAAACATTTATCTACACTTTAAATCTGCAACAAAACCCACAATATGAATATGGACTCGAAACTGCCCAATTGATCCATATAATATTTGGCATACAACATGGTTGCGTATGGATCTGTGTTTCTAGGTACATAGACCTGAAAAGAAAAAAAACAAAACGCTAACTACCTTTGATGTTATTCTAAAAATGCGACAATAATTGAAGAATAAACACGTGAATTGTGCATTCGGTAGTATGACGCACTCAAAACATGTTTTCTTTGAGTAACATACAGTTTGATCATCCAAAATATGAAAAATCGAGGTGCGTACGCTTGCCATACACTTTAATGTCGCAGGGCTATATTTAAAAGAAAATCTCTCACGGAGGCCATGGGTTCCCTTCTAGTAATGCAAAAAAGTTTACTAACGGTGATTTGTGTATTTGCAAAATCAATTGGTTATGCTATTGATCAGAGAGAAACATCTCTGCCATGCGTATTCGCACATTGAGTTCTGAGGCAGAAGAAAAATCACAAGAGTTCGCAGACATGAAATAGGAAACTCATATCTGTGCCTACCCGTAAACCAAGGGTGTCTCCCCCCAATTACGCCTTTGTGTTTACCTAGCATTCAGATCGATAGGGAAGTGCCAATGTAAACAGTCGCCGTCAGGGACAAGCTTATCGTAAGTCGTATTTTGACCGACATTCATCTGTTGTCACCCAGACTCAGACAGCCATTTCTATCTTTGAAAGAAAGATTCTCAGGGTCTGTATTTTACCATTAATTCTTAGTAGGCCAGTTCTTGTTCTATATGACATGTAGAAACTATCGTACATTGCTCGTAAATAAATTCTGGTGCCCCTCCCCCTCCTCTATGGCCTTTGAAGAAAATGAAGAGAGAGTGTGTGAGAGAGAGAGAAAGAGAGATAGATAGAGAGAGAGAGAGAGAGGGGGGGGGGGGAGAAAAGGAGAGGAAAAAAAAAAAAAGGCTGTAGGCCTACTGTTATAATAATTTCTTCTCATTCCTCTATCATTATGAGTCCAACAGCTGTGGCCATGTTTTTCCGCCTATCTATTATGATTGTTTGAATCATTTCTGAAGTAGTTGTTTGCCATATTCCTGATTTGCCATATTCCTGACGGTTGCTGCCTGCTTTATTACTGTAATAACTGTTATCTCCTCTTTCGTTGTCATTTGCCTGTTCTCACTTAGTATTACCATCTATTTGTTGTTAAGTCGTGTGCTGTCTAGTATTTGAGCCTCAGGTATACCGTGGATTTTGTTTGCACTAGTTTAATCATAGACGCGAAGGATATAACAGTGCAACCGGCTTAGCTCTTAGAACCTTGACATACCAATTATAGTACTCCTTTATGCATAACATTGCTCTGGGGTCTTCAACGAGTAGGACTGAATACAGGGTTGGACATTCTCTTCTCTTCTCTCTCTCTCTCTCTCTCTCTCCCTCCCTCTCTTTCCCTCTCTCCGAAGTCTTATCACCGAGCCGCGTTCTCTGTATGCCTAGCAGACTTCTGATGTCCTTATAATCTCCAGAAAAGGAAGGTCTTGAAAGCCCGTGGGTTGCAGTGGTCGAAGGGAAGACGCCAGCTTATCGGCGAAACAACTTACGTCGCGGGATCGAATTCTACCTAAGGATGGGAAAGATAAGATATAGAACCTACATTTTTGTCAGTGATTCAACGTGTCCTCTGGTTTCCTGATTAGGAAAACTCGACATCCAACCTTCTCGGATAAGGCTGACTGTAATTTACAGATCTCGGGGAGGGGGGGGGGGGGTGTTACGCCCGTTAGAGAACATTTGACAGTTAAAATTCAGATGAAGAGTGCGTGGAGACGCCGCCGCTTGGGCAAGATTTCCAAATTTCTGCATACAAAAATTCTTATCGAGCTGAGTGTTATATTTTTAAGTTATAACTTTAAGGATCTAAAGCCTGCAGACATTGTAATTTTTAAAAATCTGGAGATCTGAATCTCCTTTTCGTTTTGTCTTTCTCATATGCGAAAATTTTACTCGTGCAACGCCTGCGATCTAGAAATTTCTATCTGAGCACATGTTCGGTTCCTGAAGTCCTAAGCCCTTCAGTTCTCAGTGAGAACCATACCTAATTGAGTGACTTTTTTCTATTCTTCTTTAATGGCTGAAACAAACTGTCCAATACTTTAACCATATAATATGTGATTGGGGTCGTATTTGATTGAAATGTACTGTGCATTATGAGCATATGTATGACTATGTGTGTATGCCATATATGTGTGATTATGTGTGCCAGCGTTTCTCTGTTTCAAGCAACAATGTGTCTATAGGTCGTTCACTTATGACGTTTCGCTTCCGCGTCCGCCCATCAAAAATTCGCTTTCAAACACGGAAGTAAACACAAACGTGGAAAGGATCTATAGTTTCAGCAGTTTATGTGGGTGCAGGGTGACTTAGTAACGCGTCCAGTCGGTATGGGGTGGGGCACTATATAGATATTCTTTACTTGTATATGTTTGAAGGTTAAAGCAAAAGATGTAGGGTTCTCTTGATAACGATGTTGATGCGGGTTTTATTTGATACGTAAGATAGATTTTGTGTAATGCTGTTTTCTGTCATCGACAGAGAACGATGTGCGACACTAATTGATATATCTTCAGGTACCTTTCATGATGCGATATGAAAACAAAATCCTTATGTGGACAATGAAATCTTATCTTGCCTTAACGTATCTTTGTTATCTTTTTTTTAATCTGATCTTTTTTGGCCTTATCTCATCCTTTCTCATCTCGGCTCATGTCATGGCATCTTATCTCGTCTCATCTTATCTCAGATCATGCCATGATAAGTCATCTCATGTCGTCTCATGGCAAGTCATACCATCTTATCTCAGATTATGCCAAGACCGCTCATGTCATGTCATGCCATCTCATCTCATAGTATGTTGTCTTATCTTAGCCTGAAGAGATTCAGCACACACTTGCATGAGTATTCAGTACCCAAGGAAATGAGGGGGAAAATCCAAAGCGGTTGAGTCTTGGGTGCTACGAAATTTCCAGAACAAAAGAAAAGACGAAGTAATTCTCTCCCAGTAACCAGATTAGTGTCTCCGAGAAACATTTTTTATTATATTTTCTGAATCTTTGCACAACTCGCGGACACGTCAGTTTCTACGCGGCCTCCCCAGAAGACTGTCAAAATCTGGCTGAAGACAGTGGAGGAATTTAGTTATGTCATTCTATCTCGTTGCGCCCCCCCCCCCATCTGTCTCTCTCTCTCTCTCTCTCTTTGTCTCTCTGCTCCCCTCTCCTCTTTCTCGCCTTCCCATTCATCTTCTCGTTGTCAAAGCTTCTCTCTCTCTCTCTTCTCTCTCTCTCTTCTCTCTCTCTCTCTCTTTGTCTCTCTGCTCCCCTCTCCTTTTTCTCGCCTTCCCATTCATCCTCTCGTTGTCAAAGCCTCTCTCTCTCTCTCTCTGCTCTCTCTCTCTCTCTCTATCTCTCTCTCCATTGATCCAGTTTTATTTAGTTGCAATTTAATCTAAATTCACCATTGCCTCTCCGCTTTGTGTATGGCTTTTTAATCTAAATTCACCATTGTCTCTCGCTTTGTGTATGCCTGTGCATGCATATCTGTGTGTGTACATTCTGGGTTTTATCAATGAACCAAGAATCGGACAGCTTGCAAGAGAGTAATTAGATTTAAGTTTTCCAGTTTCCCTTTGACTTCCTTCAACTAAGCATAACATCGACATTCACACGATTTCAATTACAGGAAGCCTGTCAGGTTTTATTTTTCCGCATGAACTACTTTTTGTGTTGACGAAAATGCCTGTTCTTTTTATCGATTCGCCACCATTGAAATTGATTTTGCAATTTTGGATCGGAAGAAAAGAAAATGCTTTGACATTTCACAACCGAGACCTTGGCTTCTGGTTCACACTGTGATGAAATCAGGCTGAGTCTTTTTATATCCTAGCCCGAACTCATTCATCTTTCCTTAAAAAAAAAAAAAAAATCCTCCTCTCTGTAATTGCTTTTTTATGTTGGTATTTGCATAGCAACACTTCATTATTGTACGTCTTGGCCACTTTTTATTGTAATCTAGCCTTGTCGTGTAATTAAAATTACAACATTTTTATCGGCTCTCTGGGTGCTTTTCTGTCTTTCTGTCTTTCTTTGTTTTTTTTTTTCTTTCCATTCCTTTTTCCTTTTCTTTCTCTGACTTCCTCTTTTTCGTTCTGTCTATTTGTCATTTGTTCTTTCCTACCTTCTTTTTTTCCCTTGTTTTCTCTTCTTTTCCTTTGTTCAGCCTCTCTCTCTCTGTCTTCTCTCTCTCTCTCTCTCTCTGTCTAACATACCATCCGGGAATTTTAGTGATTACAACCCTCACTGCAGTCAAATAGTTTTCATGATCAATATTCTGTAATGGACCCTTATTTACTTTTCCTCTCTTATTTTTTATAAAAGACCTCTTTTTTGCCATAGCAATACGGGTATCAATTTGCGAGTTTTTTTTTTTTTTTTCTTGAGTCTACCTTGTTCTAATGACACTTATATAAACAATTGGTCCTGTGGTCACACAGACATTTAAGTCGATTTGAAAGTAATTGTGAAATAATTTATGTTTATGCTATGTCCCACCAGCTGGAACGTAAAAAAAAAAAAAAAAATCCCATCAAGGACAAATCAAGTTACTATGCTCTCTAATCTTACCTTATGTTGACTAATATTATCTTATCTGATCTCATATTGTTTTATCTTTTTTGTCTTGTCTTGTTCTAAAATTATTTTACTTTACTGTGACTATCTTATGTCTCTTCTGCTAGTGAGAGCTCATTGTGCTCAGTCCTATTACTTCCCTTTACCAGACGAAAGATGTATAGTGAATGTTTTCTTCTTATTGTTATAATTTTATCAATTTTTTTGGCGATCAGTCTTTCAAATGGCATTCGTAAAAAGGATTTTGTTTTTTTTCATCTTTACACTGCTTGTTCAACACATCTTTTGTCAGGCAAAGGGAAGTAAAAGTCTGGTCAAAATGATCTCCCCTTACACAAATCCCTCTTTTGGAAACGGCAGATAATCTGCAAAACGATCTCCCATTGGGTTCTCACTCTTGACCTGGTTAGGGTCAAAGAACAGAAATATTAATTGTGTATGCAAGAAAAACAACAAGAACGACAAAATAAAACAAAACAAAGACAGAATGGGTTCTGAGAGAAAGAAATGTGATGTGAAATAAAAACAAAACGAAACAAATCAAAAACAGAATAGCCTGTGCAAGAGAGGAGCACAATGAGGAATATCGAAGATGAAATAGATTAAGAAGGACAAGAATGTTGGTAAAGGAGAGAATGAACATGGCTAGACAGGACCTAGATCTGCACTATGAACAGAGGAATCCTACAGTACCTTTTTTATTATTATGAGACAGCGTGTCCACCTTTTAGTCCTAAAATAAGAAACAAGTGATATCACGAGGTTTGTTTGTTTGTTTGTTTTGGGTTTAACGACACATCAGCACGCGTAGGCGGTGTAGGCCAGCCATCGGTGGGATGTCTCCCAAGGAGTTCCATCCTCGACATTCCAGGGAGACATCTCTTCTCTCTCTCTCTCTCTCTCTCTGCTTGCTCCTGTCTTCTGTCCCGCTTTCTTTTGCGTCACTAGTCCACTTTCCGGTGTAGCATGGCAGTATAACCTCCTTGGATTGACCCCATATAGAAGATCACTGGCCGTTCAATGGCCTCTCTCCCGAGGCTTGGCGGATGGACAATAAACCAAGAACAACTAGTTTAATTTTTCTCGACCGCGTGGCAGCTCTTCATTTCAAATCTAAAGATCTGTATTGACAAAAAGATGTCGTAAACTGTCGTCATAAATAACATAGATCTAGCTGTTGATCAAAATTAATGTCTGTTGTGACATTTGACTAAATGCAGCAAAAACAAAAAACAAAACAAAACAAAAAAAAAAAAATCCACAGAGAGATATAGATCTTTAAAACAAGCAGCTATTCGGTTCCTTTAATTGAAACTTACAGGCGATTGGGTACAGTTCTTAAATTCATCGTTTAGCGTTTGGACTGAGGCCCAGACATAATACTTTACAACTTCTGCCCCCTATGAGCACTAAATAACACAGCAAGCGACCGTGCTTCCGAACAAAAGAATATCATGAGGGTTCCAGATTTGAATCGCATTGTGAATAAAGACGCTAAATGACATTTTTCTTTTTTTAAATTGAAGTGTATCAAAAAGTTATCAGTCTAGCCCCTTGCCTTGTTTGAGATTGTTGTTACAATATTGTTCAGTGACGATTCACGTTTTATGAAATGTTCAGACTCCAGAAAAAGAAACAGGTGAATCTACCATGGGACAGTTCACAATATGAAAAAGAGACAGGTGAGCTACCGTGGGACAGTTCACAATGTGAAAAAGAAACAGGTGAATCTACCATATGTGAATCTTTCACAATGTGAAACTGACATTGATCAATACATGTGATCACAAAAAAGAAAGAAAGAAAGGAAAGAAAGAAAGAAAGAAAGGAAAGAAAGAAAGAAAGAAAGAAAGAAAGAAAGAAAGAAAGAAAGAAAGAAAGAAAGAAAGAAAGAAAGAAAGAAAATAGCTTCAGTCCATTAGAACTCCTCTATGCCAGGGTATTGGCCTTCCAAATTTCTTTCAATGATGCCATCGTCTGAACATTACATTTCTGAAAACGAGTGTCCCTTTGACTGCTACAAATTCGTTGATTAAACTGTTTGTAAATCGTACTGCAAATTAAGTGAAACACGACTCTGACGTTCAATAAACAATAACAAAACCAAACAGACTTTCCAAACTTTAAAATAGATGTATATCAAAAATTCTTAAGATATGAGATTACACCCCCTATCTACTGGTTCGTCAGACATCAGAAATATGCTGCTGAACCACATTTCTGGACGTTGCTTGTCAAGGTGAAAGAATGGTGTTACCGCCGCAGCACACGCTTGCACAGTCTACCAATCGCTTATAGTCCATCTTGCAAACAGGCAATGCCCGTAGTGTGAATTATTATGTAATTTTTAATTATTATGCAGTCTTCTCCTTCTAAGAAAATAGGATTATCTCGGCTTGAAGTGCGTCCAAAGTTTGGCGAGAAGACATTTTTGGACAGAAATTTAGAATTGAAGCCCAAACCATCGCGCCTCCGCCCACTCTTCATCCGATTTTATTGCCATGGCTTCTTTAACGTTCGAAGTGTACACAAGGGACGTGATAAATAAATTTGCCCTTATCTGAGAAGACTAGACATTGCACTTTTCACTAAAAAACAGAGCCCATTGAATCACTGATAAATCAAGCAGATTTTATTATTTATTTTCTTTTTTCCATTTTAAAATAGGATTCGAACCCGCATCATCTTTGACAAAGAAAGGAATTCCTCGGCCACGGCGTCCTGTCAATGTGAAAATGTAGAGAAAAGCAATGTATCTCTTTGACGATTAAGGTGTTAAACGCAGAGATGACAAAAGTAATAAATTATGTGACGGTATTTTGTATCGGGATTTATCTTTCTGAGATTAATCTTGTATTTCATATCACGTTAGAATCTGATATTTTGACATGGAAGAGGATAGGTGGACCCCGGCGGCCTATTCAGTATACCAAATAAATTACAAATAATAGCCTAGAACAACCCC
>JBCAUA010402810.1:0-12612 GCA_038406235.1 Peronia verruculata | reverse complement strand
AAACAGGTCTGGTATCTTCCCCCCCCCCCCCCCCCAAAATGAGAAACACAATACATTTAAACTGAGCAGTAATTTGATTTTTTTTTCCATAATAAAAAAGAAACTGATATATAATAATTTACAATACCAAGTATCTACACTTCAAGAAGATTAAAAAAAAAAAAAGACACCATAAAAATGGAAGCCCTGAATACCGCTGACTGTTGTGAAAAATTCATCGTCATGAAATAGTTCAAAGCAAGCACAAACTGGTCACTTGACACACATACCATACGTACAACTCAAAATGCCATTCAACACACATACATAGAATTTTTGTAAAATAACATGGTGATGGTGTGAATTTATCACATCATTTTGCTATACTTCTCTGCAAAGTCAAAGAAATTAAACCTCTCTAGATTTGATGCAGTCCTCTATTTATTACCCACACTACCAGGGATCTCCCTGAAATGGACAGTTTTGTGCCAGCAGGAGGTAAGCTTTTGAAAAGAAGGTCTAACATTAACAGAAATGAAAGCCGTCTAATTGGGCTCAATGGCCCAGCTTGACCTTGAGTCTATTTGGGCCTTTTGATGCACCTCTTTCTCTCTGCCCGTGTGTAAGAAAACTATTGTATCCATAATGAATCCAGTTAAGTTATGTAACGTATCAGGAAGGGGGGATAAAAAGTATCTTAAAACTACAAGAGGAAAATGAGTTTGTTCTATGGCCACGATTACAGGAAAGCCAGTTCTCCATCTAATTATTAGAATAGTCTTTCATACCTAAATTGCACTTTGTCTTCTAACCAAAGTTGTGATTACTACTGGGACAGGATCTATGTGACCAATTAAACGAAATCGAACTATAAGACTTCAAAAACAACAAAAATGACACTTGTTTTGAATCTATCAGCTGTCAGTCATAATTTTTGTTGCATTTGTTAACAAGATGGCACAGTAAGAATGGATATAAAATAGTTAACAATTTCTGTTATGACAACTTTACAAATACATCAAAGGAGCCTTTCTGTTTACAGTCAACTGTAACTGGGAAACAGAGCTATTCAATCACATATTTTAGATGTTGTAGTAAAAGGCTCTACAATGGTGGCACAACAGCTTCACCAAATGTATCTCATTTCATTTATTCAATACTCTTTCTCATCTCCTAGATGGGAGTTGGACACATATCATGCTCAAATCATGACATAAAAGTTAAGACATAATATCTCTATTACCACTCATTCAAGATCTCTACTGTTTATGTTTAAGCCTGAGACATCTCATGCTGCAGTGGTGGCACATAGTTCAACAAAACATATCCCTTTTGACATCATTCATTCAAAACTTTCTTGTGAAAGCTGGAAACATTTTACACTCAAAAGATAGCATGACAACTTGAATAAAGGATCAGTTATCATTCAAATATCATATATCCAAATACGTCACTCATTTGAGATACCAGCTATCATTCAGGATGAAATTGGAAACTAATGACCACACAGCAGCACAAAAGTTAGACACTGACATGGCAAAAAGGCTTGAAGTGCTGTGAGAAACTTCGTCTTCACATCTTGTTTCAACTATGAAAGTCAGATATCTTAAAATTTCAACAACTTAAAGAGCAGTTTGAACCTCACATTCTATACATTGGATGTGACATAACTACAATTCTATTCAACCAATATCTACCAGGCCCTTGACATGCTGACCTTGTAATAAATCTTTGGATTCTAACAGTGTAAGCTATATCCAATGAAAAGATGGGTCATTATAAAACTTCAGCATGGAATGACCAACCAGTCACTGATTTCAAAAGAGCAAAGTCAATGGGTTATCTGGGCCAGAAGCTTGGCTCTATATTACAGGCTATAATCATGTCTAGGAGTTTGTATTAAAGTAATAAAAAGAGGTTCATTAATGTACCCTGATGCAAAATATAACCATATCCATGTTGACTATGGTGACATCTAGATTGAGAAAGCAAAAAATTTAAGTCAAATGCACTTTCATCATTTCCATGGTACAACACAACTAAAGTTGACTCTTTACTCACTCAGATGTAAATGTCATAACTTGGAATATGCTGGGTTTAAGACATTAATGATAACCTCAAATACATGAGTTCAGTTAGAAACAGATCATATACTGGAGGAAACTGCTCTTGCCTTTGTTCAGCATCTTTCACATCCAATACATTGAACATATATCTGAAAAAAATACTGCTACAAAGGGGACCTAAGAACATAATTTCCATCTTTCTGGCCACAAAGGGTCATATTTTTACTAATTTGCACGCTGAAGACCTAACTTAGTGGTTCACAACATACCTAGGAGTTTTCTGTAAAAATGTTGAAACTACGACAATATCCCTTTGACAATATCCAATTTCATTAGAAATCATGGGTAAAATGATGCAAATTATAACTACTTAACTTTCAAGAGCTCTAGGGATTGAGATATTAAGAGCTTTTTTACATCCTCTCAAATTACTTTGGCAAAATTAGGGTTAAGCAGACTTTCATTTACTACATACAAAAAAAAAAAAGTTAAAAATAGACCTTCAGTTGAGCTAAGGTTCTCATCAGGTCATCAGGTTGCTGTTGGAAGAACTTGCCCCAATCAAATGTATGTATCAACCTGCATTATCTGAAATCCTTCATCTTTCACTCACTAACCTAGAACAATTTTTGTCCTGAAGACACAAGCCCTTGCTTCTCACAGCACCTCTAAAACAAAAAAACCCCAAAAAACAAAAAAAACATGACAAAAAAGAAACCCACCCCTTCCTACCTATCCCTTATCTCACATACATCGACCGGGATGATGCCATTTGCTGCTTGTGTACCTAAGACTACACGGTATCACACTGTTTGGACCATTGCAGCTGATCAAACCGTTGGCGCAAATTTTGCCGCAGTTTCTGTCGTGTTCGCTCCACTTCTGAATACCGAGCTTTGAATTCCAGTATTTCTTCTTCCGATATTCCCTGGTCCTCCCCTTCTGGTCCTTCCTCCCAACAGAGCTAAGGAAAAAAGAATTCACATTGTCAAGTTAATGCAGCATGAACATAAAACAACACAACTACATCATCACTTCTCTCACTCTCACCTTTCGCAAATGCAAAATGTACCATATCACAATATGTCATGTTCCTCACTTTCAGGAGAGAGTAACAAATTCTTGACAAAAACTAAGTGTCAATTTGTATTTCAACAGTATCCCTCTAGTTTATTAATATTTTTACTAGTAAACCTCTTGATTATTTTGTAATATTGTTTTCTTTTTTCTTTTGCATCTCAGGGCCAGAACTAGCTACCTGAAAACAATCAAAACACCAGATCACTGATTAAAATTAGAAACAGAGTATTATCTCTAAGCTGTCTCCTGTGAAATTCCAGATAAGTGTGTTTGAAAAATAAAATCCAGGTTAGACATTATGTCAGTAAACATCTGTTATATATATCAAACTTACCATATTCAAAATGTGAAAAATCTAATCTGAACTTCTGTGAGTAATCTATTTCTTGCTCAGGAATTCACCCCACACCACTGAGGTAACTATGCTACAGAAGATCTCTTTCTCGAATAGATTTCATGGGTTGACATGCAGCTAACTTACTCTTTTGCTTTTCTCTATTTCTTTCAGCAAATAGTTATAACAGTTTTTTTTTTGTTCAACACTTTATGAATCGATCTTTTGACATGCCAGTGTTATTCTATTACAGACATGTTAAGCAAGTACATCTGTGTAAAACTGTCTTTTCAGCAATCACTCAATCTATGATCAGGCAGCAATCTGCAATATCAATGGGGCAAAAAATCATAATACTCACATTTAAAAGTTCCTGAAGAGATGGTTGCTCACTGGATTGGAATGCATACTTCTCACCTAGACACCCTGGTGAAAGGTAGACCTGAAACAGACAAAATCACAATGATAGACAGATACTAATGTAATCCACTGCTATATCTGGATTGTTAATTAACCCTTTCACTGTTGAAGCCTTTAAATATTCCACATTGTTGTCACATTTGTGTCTGATGCTATAAGCTTTGTCAGCTGCTGAGAGAAATACACTTATCAAATGTCATTACATTGTAGTTGAAAAAAAACAACAAAAAACCCAAAACATTCTACTGACCAGATATGACTTTTCACAATTTCATTTTGCCTTCGAAGTCAAAGGTCTTAAGAGGACTGGATACAATTCAACATTATGTGTGGCAACCTGAGATCCCGGCTAGGGGCCTTAAATGTGACTCCTTTTTGACAGATAATGGTCACAGAAAAAAAAAAAAAAAAGCCAGAAAATATTAATTTTTAAAAAAGGAGAGGAAAAGAAACCTGGGGAATAAGCCTTGGGTTTTCTTGCCGAGATACCTAGACATTTACCAGAATAGGAGCGGACAGTCATAGAATGAAATGTAAAAACTGGCCCAAAATCTGCCTAAATAGAAATCTTCAGTCTATGTTTCTGTACAAGGTTGCACTGACAAATAAATTTTTAAAAAAAAAAAAAAAAGGAAAAACAGCAACTTCAGGACAGATTTCCTCTCTGATAGGTACCATATTGGTGCTGAAAAAGTAACAGAGATACACAGAAGGCCGGCCTAATATCAATATGTACTTACTTGTTGGGCTGATGTGTATTTGGGAGTTGTCCTGAGTTGGTAACATTCACAACTATCTACACTGCCGGTGTCTGTCACTGAACTGGAGCAGTCACCCTCTGCAACAGATTACATATTTCAGTGTGGTAGCATCTAAGAAATGGATGAATTACAGCCACGTAACAAATTATCTACTGGGCCTAAAATGCTTGAAGTTTGCAAATATTGTGATAACCAATGTGCCACTTTCAATGAGCAAATTCTTGACATATTAATGGATGTCACAATATACTATATAGTGAGGCACTTATATTTCTTCATAATGTGGACATAGAAATCTCTTTTCTTTGTTGACCTTCAAGTTAAAGAACGAGCACTTCATGGCTTATTCTATCAACAACAATGACTAGGACACACACTAGTATAATTCTGCAATATTTATGCAGTGTATTTTAGCATTTACTACACAGGTGAAAATCATTGTGAAAAGCAATGAAAAAAGCCCTTACAGACATCTTTGAATGTCAGTTTCTAGCTTCAAAAGATATGTAATCATTATGAACTGTTGGACTCAAACCTTAATTTTGCTATTGTTTTTGCAGTTAAAATATTGCAACCATTTAATCAGATCTAACAGATCAAATTAATTCTAAAGTTCTGATGGTTGTTATCTTGGCAAATCTATAGACTGACCCTTCAACAATCTTGGATGAGCTTTTGTCCAAAAACTAACAAAGGTATTTGTCTTAGTGCACATGAACAAAAGAAAAAAACAAAAAAGAAAGAAAATGGTATGAAATTTAGAGATATAAACCTTCTGATCCTTCGTTTGAACTGTGATTGCAATAGCTTTCATTTTCACAGCTGTCTACATCCCGGGAATCCATCCACCCGTCTCCTGCACTGGCCCTGTCTCCAGGGTCATGACCTGATAACCCTTGCCGACCCTGCTGGAGCTTGAGGTCACAGCTTTGCAGAGATAGAGTCAATGAATTGAAGTTTGCGTCTCTTCCACAATTCTTACTGCCATGGTGGTACATGTTGTTACTTTTCAGCGAACTGTCCTCCTGCATGCTTGCACACTGAAAAAGAGACAGAGCAAGAGGGGACTTTTAAATATGCCCAACAACATGTTGCCTGTTGTACTTGCACCATAAAAAAAAATGAACAGGATATATCAACTTGCCTCATTTTCATTTTATAATGGGTTTTGATTTTATTTTTTCTTCTCTATAATTTGTAACCCGCTCCCCCAACTTTCAAAGACACATCAAATTATGTATGACATATCAAATCATTTATGCCTCAGAGAGTTATCCTTGTCTAAATCTTTCCTAATGTTTTGATCTTAAACTGCTTCCTGGTTTGCATGAACTTTTATCAACATTATTTATTTCCTCATAACTTCTGGGGATGTTTTTATCCTGGGCTCCTTCCTGGAACTCAAGAATTTCTGGTGCGAATAAACATTAATTACTTTCCGAATATGGTGCAACAGGCCAAGGTATTACCTTTCTGTGCTATTTCCTGGAAATTATGAATTTTTCAGTATACATGCCACATCATACTATTTCACCCAAACTGAAGGAATAGGATTGAAAAGGACCTCAGATAGCTCTCTCTGTTGTTAATGATATCCACATACACTATGTTAAGAAAACTAGTTATACAAAAACTCTCATCTTTGTTTCAAGATACAAATAGAGACGGGAGAGGTGTAAAACATCTGGGATATACCTAACATTGGGAAACGCAATGGCATGTGGATTAAAAATGGAAATAGACCTAGGCAATTCAATAAAAGGGCAAAAGAAACAACTGAAACTGACATGGTAGAGCATGTGCAATTTTCAGAAATACTACAGGTGAAAATTCTAGATTCTCTGGACTGCATACGGTGACTATTTTTTGAAACAAGTCTAAATAAAAGTTACAAATATCTAGAACATAATGTCTGAACTGCAAATGGCCCATCACAGGACAAATGAATAATGAATTTAAACTACATGATGAAAGCAGGCAAAAAGAAGGTGAAACAAAACCTTACCCTACAAGGTATTTCATCCATTCCCAGGATATCAGCACATGTTTTGTTGTCATCACCTGTGCATACTTGAGCTTTAGCCTTCTTCTCTTTCTTCTTCTGTCTTTTCAGTTGTTTCTTCACCACCTGGCGTTTTGCCTTCTCTTCCAACTCTTCACACAGGAGCTCCAAGTTAGAGGCTCCCTGTTTCTCTTCTAAGGCAGTCTGGAGCAATCAATGTAGTATGGTGAGACATAACTGAGTTACTGAAGTATTTGTGAGGTACTGATACCAATTTATTGATCAAGAATTTAACTATATAAAATCTCTTTGAAACAAGTGCAGCCTAGTCAAGTTATCACAAATGTCAAAATAACAAGTCATGAAAAGGTAACATTTTCAGTATGGGAAGAAAAAAAGTGGAATAGAACACTAACAGTATGCAGCTGATAAAAATGTCCACTTAGATTATTGAACAACACACAGTAAACTCATAAAACACAAACAAACAAACAAACAAAAGGAGAGGGCAGTGAAGTTATTAAAACGAAAACATCAAAACATCACAAACCTGATATCTTTTCCGTAAGGCATCTACTCCCATAAAAAACAATATCAGCCAGGTCTGCTCTTCACTGCGTAGTTTCTGCCAGATTCTGTGCAATCGCTCAAAAATGTGGATTCCCAAACAGGTTAGGATCTCTTCTTGTGCAATATCTAATGTCTTAGCGTGTCGGTCTCTTTTTCTGCAGGACAAAAATAGCGAGAAATATTAAAGTTATCCTATCATAAAACTGACTGAGTAAGTCATATAAATGCATTAACGACTTAATTTTGTTATAGAGCAGGGAACTGGATGACATGCCCCTTGGCTTCCTCTGAATTGCAAAAATTTTAAAAATATGAGCTAACAGTGTGGCTATGACAGAGTATTTTCATGGTGTTCACATAAGAATGTCATAATCCAGTTTTTGCTGGTCATATATATTTTTGGAATGCAATGTTATGTCTATTTCTGTCAATTTTTCTATGTTTTAGTCTCAATAGTCAAGCCTAACATTTACGACTTGGTTCTAAATATATCTATTATCTATTTGTACCCTGAATGAAAGCAGGGCTTTGAAAGGAATCAATTCTCTGGTGTCATAGTGACATACAATGAGGACTGGTAAAAACAGGCATGGAACAAGCTGTAGTGACAATACTCACCCGCCCAAAAATTCTGGCTCTGCTTTCTCTAACAGATGTGCAATAAAGTCAGTGTCATTTAATACATGAACATGACGCTCTTTGGCACAGCAACGCAAATTCTCATACAAGGCAGCACAATATCCTTTCTCTGAAGCACTGTCATGCTCTCCTATAAGAATGCTATAGGCCAGCAACACTTTTGACTTACATTCTGTGCAGAATCTGGACAAGAAGAAGAGGAAAAAAAAAAACAAAAAACAAATGAAAACATTTCATCTACCTTTCTACAGTCTACTAACTACTTATTCAACCGTTTACAAATAATGCTGTCCTTATATTGTCAAAAACGTATAGCTATGAAAATGGGCAAAAACTGGTTTATATATTTCACTCATTATTGCCTAATACCCACAATCACAGTGTCACATGTAATCTGATACATGATGTTTTATCATTTATTCAAAGTTTGTAGATAGTGTTTTCTTCAAATTAATACACTGCCAATAAATACATTTATCAACCTTTCCTTAACTCACACAATGATGTTTTCTCATATGACAAATTCATCTTTTAACATCTAAAGAGTCTTAACTAAATTTCAGCTCAATAAGTAAAATCTGATAATAGCCTCATAAAATATTTCTACTGACACGATGAATAACTAAATAAAAATTTTACTCTGTATTTTTATTACGTGGGTTTCATTAATTTCACATGAACGAGTATTTCAAATTCTCCATAAGAAAAGAAGATATCTTACTTGTGCTTATCGAGGTAGGAGTCCACAGTTGTTAACAATCGATTCATATCGACCACTAACACTTTTTCCCTGCAAGGTTCTGATAGTGATTCCCAGGCATCTAACCAACAACTAGAGACAAAGATAAAACAATATTGCTAAATGCACTAGATAGCAGGAACAAGACAATTATATATGATCATATCTGAATCTTTAAAACATACATAAGTTAATACTAAGCTCATACACAGGATGCTGAGCTAGTTCGGAGATATTCATGAAAGCTTGAGGCACGTCTATTTTACATAGCTATTTCATCATTGCTACTAGTCTGAAATATCCCGCTGTCTCTTTGTTTTTTTCCTCATGGCAAATTCCAAATCTCAACAAAGTGGAGCACTTAGTTTCAGGCCCGGCCCAGCATAAATTACGGTTCTGATGGGTTATTGGGCCCCCCGGGGCATCAGGAATTCCCATTGCATGGGGAGCTTGGAATTTCTTTGATTCTGATGCACTCTGATGTCCTGATAATAGCCACTCTTTCACAGAAACAGGTGCAAATTTGCATTCAAATAAAAGTTTAACATTCTGCCTGCATTTCCTCATTCTCTGTATTCCGATGTCTCTGCTCACTTTCTTGTGGTGGCTTGTTAAAATGAGCATGTATTTCGAACCCTTTTGTGAAAAAAAAATAAAAAATTGTGTAAATCTTTTTTTTTTACCATAGAAATGTTTCTTCCACGTCCAACACTGTTCACAATTCAACTACATCTTAGTCTGTGAATTTTTGCCTTTTTCTTTAATGGATATTTATGTCAATTAGAGGTAATATTCTAAAAAAATGCAGCTTATATTAAAAATTTAGTTCTCTAACCAGTAAGGGCTAATTTTCTGAAACAACTAAATGATAATGATAGGACTGGAGGGTCAGTGTGTCAAGGTGGATGTTTGCATCACGTATGTCCGTATCATATCAGACTGTACCAATCTGCACCAAAATTGGCCTATTTATTCTGACCACAGAGCTACTGAAATAATTTTGATGCAGACTGGTACAGTTTCACATGATATGGACATAGGTGACGTGAACAGCTGCAGTGACCCACTGACTCTTCCGTCCTATAATCTTCTTTATATTTCAGTTACAGAATAGATCTCTTGAAAAGAGTATGCTAGTGACACTCCAATAAAGGGCCTTTTTGTGAATTACATGTTAACTACCTCAATAAACATTTAGATGTAGAAATCGCTCAAATCAAAGACAATTTAGACAATCGTGGTGAGTCAAATTCTTTAACATCTGAGGTGCCCATTTGTTGAAAAGAAATTGAATTTTGCGGTAAATTTTTAAAAATATATATATGTCTTTATAAACTCATAATCGTTTTATTGTTTTACTGCTGAATTACATAATTATGCACATATGCAAAATTATCAGTTAAATCTGTATGCACTGATCTCTATGATGTCACTTTTCAAATCCTTTAAAATAAAACAATTATGTTATAACTGTTTGAAGAAATAATCACATTTTTAGCCTGTATGTAATTTGACTTCACAGCAATCAGTCCAGGTAATGTGCTGGCTCATACCCTGAGGGCTGACCTCTTGGCCTGGGTCAGATTGGGCATTACTTAGTGCTTTGCCTAGAACTGTCATGTTCTCATCATATCACTTAAACAGACTTCGTCAGTATCCAAAATAATGTTTATTATTATAAGAAAAGAAACAATTACAAAAGACTACTACAACAACAACAACAACAACAAACAAACAAACAAACAATTTTTTTTTTATACAACCCTGAAATGGACTTTTTTTTCCATGTTTACTGTACCCATCTTCAGACTATGTATTAAGCATCCTTTTTCAAAACATTGGAAAGCTCTCCAATCATCTTAAGGCTAACATTAACTCAGTCCTTTGTATAAACAGTCAACTAATAAAGAAATTTTAAAAAATGTTCTGAATTATCCATTACAACTTCTTTGATATTTCTGATTGCCTGTGGGAAAGTAGAAGAGGATGGGTGCTTGTTGACTCCTTCACAACGAGTGGACAAAGGTTAATAGTGGACTGAAGGAGGGAGACTGACTGTGTCTGTGATGCACTCAGCAGAGGGCAGTGAAATCGGTGTAGCAGTGAAGTAGTTAAATGTTATCAGAAAAACTCTGATACTCCAGCAGTGGTTTCTACCATCACCTAAAGCTCTTATATTCTTAAACAGCTTTAAATGCGAAGAACTTAACTTGTGATCAATAATTTATATCCACATAACAAACAGACAACATCTCACAGATAAGAGTCTCCATATCATGATTATGGTCTTTATAAGCTTTTCAACCCCCTGTATTGGTGGTTATCTCACATGTCCACAACTGTGGTCCAAAAACAACACAACACCATTGTGCCACGTGATCACTAACCAGTGTAATTCATATCATAACTACATTTAACTGTCTTTTTCTTATCAATAATTTTTGTTCAACCATGGAAACACTTGAAATTACTGTAATTCAACTCAGTGCATAATGGTCAGGTCAGGTTGCTATGGACTTCCAGTACTATTTACCTAGCATCAAGTGGTAATTTCTTAAAATATTTGACTCTCCACAAGGACTTGGTTCACTAATTTGCATAGAGCAGAACTTGGTGCTTGTCATACCCACAACTTTTCCAATCAAAATCAGCTTATAGATAGAACTGAGAGGCAGCATCTCATACTTTCAGTAAGAAGAATGTCTAAAAGACTTTTTCAAAACTACGAAAAAAAAAAAAAAAAAATTGTGAGAAAACCTCTGTTTTCTTCACAGATTTAATGGAGTGCATATTCACAATGTGGATGAGTACTACAGTGGTATTGTACAGTATCTTCTTGGCGTGAAATAATATTAAAGGTACATACTTGCTTATTCCTGACATAAGAAAAATGTTTATGAAAGAAGACTTGTTAACACAGCATTGAATGAGAAATGTTAGCTGTTCATACTCCTGAGTCACATGAAAATGATTTGATCATAAACGTGATATTTGATGTGCATTGCTGTGGGTAAAATATGGGTACTATTAAGAATCAAGCATTCCTTCTTTGTCAACTTTGTTTTTTTGTATGGCTGACTTACATTAAGAAATTGTTCATGACAGTGATGTATCACATAGTATCTATTTTGTATCTTTAAACATGAGCAGATCTGCGCAGTGTATGTATAACTTGATATTTTGTTAGCATGACAGAGTATGCACAATAGAAACTAGTTTCCAGTAATGATGAGCCTGGTCCTTCTTTAGAATGGGTCAGTCTAATCATTTAGAAATTCACTCAGATATGATTAGCTATAAAGAAATTAAAGCCTGAGCTACAGTGAAATAAAGCCTCTATACCACTTGCACTAAAGTTGTGTGACCCACTGACAGAAGCAAAGAAAAGAAATGTTATGAATACAGGCAATAAAACTTTCTTTAAGCAAATGGGTCTCGATGAAGCCTCGAGTTCAGTTTTTAAAAATATCTAAATTCATATACAGTGGAAGTCGCATTCAACGAGGTCACCGGGACCAACACTTGGTCCTCGTTGTATGCGACCTCTCGTTGTACGCAACCTCTGTCTAGAAGGATGTTCTATCGAGGTTGATTCAAGAGATGCAACTAAGCGAAACGTCATAAGTGAACGATCTTTGAACATAGAAGAGCTACAACCCTTGTGCTTGAACCTGAGCGGGAAGATCGGGAATTCCCGAAACGGCAAACAATCCCCATTAAAGGGGTAGTGCAACGTCACGGACTGCCTATGCTATTTCTTGTAAAACAATAAACTTCTAGTAGCCAAAAACATGTTAGCGGTGTTATTTTTTAGAAAACATCACCGTTAACGTGATTATTTTGCAAAATAAACGATTCTGCGGTTCTTTTCGCCGGCTTTCTACGCCACTACTATGTGACGTCACAACTCTGTACTACGAGGCTGCTTAGCTGCTTTAGACGCCATGTCGAATGATAGAGAGCGAGCTGTGCTGAATAGTTTTTAGATGACGATGGCTGATTTAAGGAGAGACAACGTTATC